>JANHJO010003101.1:44965-56766 GCA_032468235.1 Pseudoxyrhopus heterurus
AATCTGTAGTGCGCATGCACCAAGTGTGGCACATGCACAGTACAGCCATTCAATGGGGCTCTGGAGGCTGCGGCCGGCAGTAGGAAACAGCTGCGGAGCACAGGCAGCGAGCGGGTGGGCGGGCAGCAGGTGGCCAGCTGACCACTTCAGCTTCAGGGGCAGAGGTGGAGGCGCCAGCAGCAACGGGACGATATACCCAGGCGAAGCTGGATAATCAGCTATATACTGTATAATGTGTATAATGTAATATATATATAATGTTATATAGATACATATAACATATATTTATCTTCTGCATATGGAATTCTGCTTTTTTCTATAGCAGCTTGACTCCTGCAGCTAAGCCATACTTTAATTATTGAAGTTATGTATCGAGCCACTGTTGCTTAGCATTATATATGAACCAGGCCACATTTTAAAGAATACTGCTTTAGCATCATAAATGAACTCATAGAATTTGATTTTAAAAAGGGAAGGCTAAGTTAAGAGCTCTTAGCTTTTGTTAGATCATGCCTCGTGTGTTTCCATTGTAGACTTTCATTGTGTACCAATATTTTGGATGTATTTTTCACGTTAAGTTCTCTATGAAACACACTGTACAAGTTCAGATCGGTTTTGTTGAGAAAGTATCAAATTCTTATTTCTTTTTCTCATCTCCTGACAGCATGGGATGGGTATTCCCTCCATTTCTATCATGCTTCATGAACTAATCAAATTGCTACACCATGCAAAGTGCTGTGATGTTACCATTATCCGCATCGGTACCTCAGGAGGATTAGGTGAGCAAAGAGTTTTGCTGCTGCCAGGCATAGGGGATGCAGATGAAAAACAGCTCAGAAAAGGTCAGATCTTGATGAGAATTTTGTAACATGTTTTAATATATATTTCAAGTCAACAAATTTCAGGCAGCAAAGGTATACACAGAGAGATCACAAATGTGTATTTGGCTGAGATAACATCACCCTGAAAATATGGGGCTTGATGTCCTTTCTAAATTAAAGTCATTCAGAATAAATTTTCCTTGGAATCTATATAACAGCACTAACTGAAACAAAGAAATATAATACCGTACCATTAAAGAGTATTTTGCAATCGCATTTATAAAATATTAAATTCCTTTAAAATATGGACTTCTCTTCATACTTGTTCAACTGCAAGCACCTATTAATTTTAATCAAAAGAAAAGTTTTATGTGCTTTCAGAATGAGTGAAAAGAGCTTCTAGGTCTCAAAAGATTATTTTAAATACCTAAATTAACTTTCTCTGTTTTAAAGAATCTGATTACCTGCTCACCAGACTAAACTGAGACAGTTAATTTCCTTTCTTATGTTGGTTCTCATGACAGACTAAACAGATGCTGGAGGACGATACTCAAATCTAAAGCCAGTTAGCTCACTATGGTTGTGGACAAACATATAACATATGTCATATTTCTAACATTTAAAATAACATATAGATATAGAATATATATATCCTTAGCCGCGAGAACCAGCATTGTCTGAAGATGCTTCCATGGTCATGACTGCCTTCATGAGTCTTCAAGGTACACAAAACACTGTTACTTCCCACTGAAGTGGTACCTGTTTATCTATTCGCGTTTGCATGCTTTTGAAATGCTAGGTAGGCAGGAGCTGAGGCAAGAATGGGAACTTATCCAGTCACACAGTGTTTGGGTTTCAAACTGCCAGCCTTCTTGTTGGCAAGCCCAGCACTTTAACTGCTAGGCCACTGTGCCCCTTCATACATACTGTACATACATACATACATATATACAGGCTTATAGAACATATCTATAGATTGAGCATGAACAGAATCCTAAGTTTAACAGTCACTTTGCAGAGTGAGATGGGTAACATGCAATAGCAATAGCACTTATATACCTCTTCACGGTGCTTTACAGTACTCTCTAAGCCAGTGGTCCCCATCTGTTGTGGCTTGGTGGCCTGGCTGGGTGGAGGAAGAGGGGAACTGGGCTGCGCAAGCGGCAGGCTGGCACACCTGTGCATACAGCTCCACTCGTGTGCACGCCAACCTGCTGGGTGTGCAAATGGAACTGCGTGCGCATGTGAGCCAGCCCACCACTCACGTGACCCAGTTCCAAGTAGGCCATCGCCCAGTAGTTGGCTGTGACTTGGGGGTTGGGAACCTCTGCTCTAAGCGGTTTACAGAGTCAGCATATTGCCCCCAACAATCTGGGTCCTCATTTTACCGACCTTGGAAGGATGGAAGGCTGAATTAACCGTGAGCCGGTGAGACTCGAACTGCCAAATGCTGGCAGTCAGCAGTCAACAGAAGTAGCCTGCAATACCATTGCACTACCATGGCTCACATACTGTAAATTTAATAAACAACAAAATAAAATGGAATGGAATCAAAATTTAAAACAGACTTTAGTCGATAGAATATGTATTGCCCTCATTCACCCTGAGTCAAGAGGGGAGGGGAGGTTACTGTGTTTTGAGAAGTACAAAACCTAGATTTCTTTGGAGCTAACCTAAGTACCCCAACTAACTCCCTATGTGTTATGCCGATTATTTGCCTTTCAATTAAGTGTCCACTCAGCTATCTATGATAAAGACTTCCGTTTCTGTAGTTGTTTCAGTATGCCTGTGTCACTGCCAGGTTTGACCAGAACATAAGTGGGGGGGGGGTTATTTGTTTTTATGGAGCAAGTTTTAGTTATTTGCTCCAACAAAATATTGAGAAGAAAAGTATCACCCAGATATTGAGAAGAAAAGTGTCACCCACTAAACTACCTTCATGTCACCCGAGAATAGTGAAAAATGGCTGCTGGCTGACTAATTGAGTCATCAAAATCTTATGCAGTTAGCCCAATCTTCTTGAGATAAGTGAGTGATGGAGAGGATCTTTGGATCAGCCAGGTTAGGCAGACACAGCCAATGACTTGTTACCTTGTGTCAGTTCCACCTTTCTCCAAACCGAAATATTCAAAGGTTTTGCTATATTCAGATTCCTAGAATCAAGCTAAAGCTATTGTAAAGAGTTGAGTCAAATTCAGTGGCTGGAGACTCCATGGCCATCTCTACGTTCTTTTCTTTGGCTATAATACAGAAGTTGCTTGTCATTGCCTTTTAGGATGGTTTTTCAATTTCCTAGTCTGGTCTACAGCCTCAAGATTTCTTAGTAACCTCTTACATGATCATGTACTATCTAACCCTGCTTACCTTTGAGGGATAGCCAAGATCAACTAAAGCAATGGTTCCCCAACCTTTTTGGCACCAGGGACCAGTTTCGTGGAAGACAATTTTTCCACAGATCGGAGGCAAGGGGGAGAAGGAACATGCAACCTAGATCCCTCACATGAACAGTTTGTGTAGGGTTTGTGCTCCTATGAGCATCTAATCAGGGATGAGCTGTAAAAATGTTAGCAAGGGGTTCTCTGCCCGGCTGGGCGTGGCCATGGTTGGCGTGGCCTAGTCGGCCTCCTGCACTACAGCAGGGGGAGCAGTTTTGACCTCCTGGGCTCCAGAGGCTTTCCTGGAGCCTACAGGAGGGCGAAAACAGCCTCCCCTGACTCTGGAGGCCCTCCAGAGGCCAGAACCAGGCCCGCTTCTGGACTTCAGGAATGTCTGGGAGGCCTGTTTTTCGCCTTCCCCGACCTTTCACATGGGCCCTGCTCTTACCTGGCATCCAAAATGGATGGCGTGGAGATTCCTGGGAGAGGAGGGGAGGGGTGGGAGGGGACAGCCAGGAGTGGGATTTGGGGATTCTTCAAACTGGGCAGACTCTTAGCAAGAGGATCTCCCAAACCCCTGTGAACCCCCAGCAGCCCACCTCTGATTTGATGATCTGAAGTGGAGCTGAGGTGGTAATGCTAGTCATGGGGAATGGATGCAAATATAGATGAAGTTTCTCTCACTCACCCACTACTCCCCTCCAGCTGTGCTGGTCTGTGGCCGGGAGTGGGAACCCCTAAACTAAGGGATGCCATCTACTGTAAGAAGTTCTAATATCTACTGGGACATAATTACCAATTCGTATTTCTTCATCACCATGTATTTTCAACTTTTAGGAGTTGAGCCTGGCTCTGTGGTAAAAGCAGACGTGGCAGTGGATTCCTTTTTCAAGCCCCAGTTTGAGCAAGTGATCCTAGACTATGTGGTGACACGAAGCACAGAGCTTGACCAAGACTTGGCTTCTGAGTTACTGGAATGCAGCAGAGGGATTAAGGACTTCCCAACATTAATGGGTCATACAATGTGCACGTATGATTTTTATGAAGGTAAGCATGTTTTTAACTGGCTATGGAGATTCTCAGTCATCCAGATCATGGTTGTCCCAAAAGTGCTTTTCAAAAGGTAATTGGACTTTCTTGGTTTTTTTCCTCAAAAATGTTTTGCTTCTCCTTCAAGAAGCTGAAACTGAAGAAGCTTCTTGGATGAGAATCAAAATGTTTTCAAGGAAAAAAATACAAGAAAGTCCAGTTGCCCAAGCATCCTCGTGACATGTTTTTAACTGAAAATTGAAAATATGAAAACTTTATAGTATCTAGCCAGTTTTGGGGAAGCATCATGTCATGGTTAATGTTGACTTTGATCTCTGCTTCCTTGCTGAATTTAAAATCAATAAATATGCTTATGCTAAAACCTCCCTTCCCATCAGTTCTACTGCCGGGAGGATTTCATGGGATTCCTTATTTCCAGAGACGTTGCTCTTGACCTCTCACAATCATGTCCTCATGCGGTGTCCTTTTATGAAGCTCCAAGATGCGTTTCGATCACCCCAATCATTTCCAAATATGCAGGCCACCCTGATAAACTTTATTTTTATTATTTTTAAGGGATGCTAATCTCACACTCAAATATGGGATGGCCAAATACCTTCACCAAGTTAAATAACTGAACAAAACTTTTAGTTAAATACGTTGTTTTATTATCCTGTTGGTTTTCCTTCCTTTCCCAGTAACAAATTGTTATAAAACTATCTTTCTTTTTTACTGTAAAGGCTGATCGAAGTTCGTAATAAAGATATTTGATTTTAATTTGACACTAAAATCTCTTCCCATATCTACACTACTCAGAACTAAATTCAATGGAACTTGCTTCCAGATAAGTAAAAATATTGATTGCAATCATTTTACCAGGAATAAGCATCATTAAGCATAATCTTAACTTTCTTAATCCATTTAGCTCCATCATTAGTGGTAATTATCCCACTAATATTATTAGACCCCATTTTTAGTGGTCTGTCTTCAGTTGCTCTTAAAAATAAGCTTTTGTTAATTTTGAGGGCAGCAGAATGGTAGCATTTTATCTTTTTATAGGATTTGTTAATAAAAAATAGAGCCAGTAAAGAAAAATGCAACTCTGCATCAATACTTTGGTTCTATTTTAATTATATGTCTTGTCATTTTAAAGACAATTACAACAATTAAACTTTCGTTTAGTTTCACCCTATGGAGTTTCAGTGATAAACAAGACATGTTAATAGGAACAGTTACCACACAAAAAAACCAAACAAAATTATTATTTCATTTCTTGACTAAAACCCTAAAATGGTCACTAGAAAAGTAGAAAATAAAGTTGTAAGAGAGAAGTGAAACTTTTTTTCCTGAAGAATTTCAGAGCTAAGTCATCTGAGATATCTGTCACATTTACCCACTTTTCTATCAAGGAAATTCCTTAGGCGACAGCAAAGACGTAGATCTAGAGATATTGCAGAATTGGACCTTCTAACATCCCTCAGTACTGACCATTTATAGCAGTGCTATTGGGAATGGTGGCCTAAGGGCTGCCCTCTACTAAGTGAAGAGGCCAGACCCTTCCCCCCCAAAATGGATGGGAAAAATAAAAACTAAATTTGATGCACTTAGAGTATTTAATTCAACACAGTTAAAATGTTCCTTGTGTATTCAATGATTTTCCCTTCCATCACATTGATTATGTGACATCTTGTTGATGTCAACTGTTAGAGTACCACAGAGATTGATTGATTGATTTAACTGTTATGGGGTTAGAAACTACATAGCTAGATCAATCCATGACAATCTGTCCACAGCCTGGTATTTCATAACCTCCAACAGTATACTTAACCACTATACCTGAGTCCACCCACCTCGTTGCCAGTTGTCCTCGTCTCCTTCCTTCCTTCCTTCCTTCCTTCCTTCCTTCCTTCCTTCCTTCCTTCCTTCCTTCCTTCCGTCCGTCTTTCCCAGAAGTACAACGTTAGGCTTTCTGTAGAGAGCTCGGTGTTCAAATAATGTGTCTGAAGTAGAATCATTTCAGCCTGTCATTTGTGCCTCAAGTGGGAACTCTGGGTTGATTTGTTTTGATATGTTTATTTATTTTTTTTACTTTGCTTGGTGTTGTGATATTCTCAGGAGTATTCTCCAACAGCAAAGTAAAAAAAAAAAAAAAGCCATCAATATTCTTCCTAGCCTGCTTCTTCAAAGTCTAACTTTCACTGCCATCATATGAAATAGCGTTATTTAGTGGCAACTTTGGAAGTCTCTCAGAGATGAACCAAAAGCTTTATGGGGTGCCTCATACAGCTGCAGGAGTGCAGGCAGGGCACTTTTGCTTCAGATGCCAAGCAAAACCTTTTTTTAAAAAAAAAATCTCAGGGTTTTTAAATTCCTCGAATGTTTTTCTTTAATTAGCATGTCTGCTGTTTATCCTAGGGACCGATGCCTAGTATTTTTAATTCACTGCAAACTGGAGAAAGAAAGAAGATGCCTATTAATCCAGCTTCCCATCTCCTTTATGACATTTAAGAAAATCTAAAATGTACTTGATTTGCATCCTCAACAACATGTGCCAGTTCATTGACTAAAAGATTCAAGCATTTCAGATTAAACCGTTAAAATAAAAGAGCCCCCAGTCAATCATCATATCATCATGTTAACAGCTGGATTACATTCCAGCTACCTCCTGTGACAGGATTATAGTTTCCAAAATTACCTTCCCCAAAGAAAAATGTCAAGAAGTCTGGCATTTACATAAGTACCCATTAGTGCCTCTCACTACCCCAGGACCTTTTCTCTGGAGACAATTAAGTGCTGTTTGCAAAGTGGATAAAACAGAAGAAACTGAGAGAAGTCATCATCTGTGGAGTCTGTGGAAACCTTTGGCACACCGATCTGAGTTTGAGCCACCTCTTATGATAAGCCAGTTCAGAGGCTTCACATACAGAAACAAAATTGCAATGGAATAATTTGTAATACATTGGAACCTCGGAATGCGACCGCAATCCGTTCCTGGACTGCGGGCGTGAACCGATTCGGTCGCGTTCTGAAGCGACCGAATTGCGCATGCGCAGACAATTGCTGCGCATGCACAGAAGGGAAAATGGCGCAGAAAGGAATCTTTCCGTGCCGTTTTTTGTTCGTGAACCGAGTTTTGAGTCGGGAACCGATTCAAACCTCGGTTGGAATTTTTGGTCGTCATCTGAATTGGTCGCGAATGGAGGCGTTCGCGAATCGGGGTTCTACTGTAGGTTGGTTCTGCTGCAGGGGTAGGGTAGGGTAACCAAGAGATACAAAGAGACCAGCAGCTGGTTTAAAGCAATACTTAAAAGAGATTGATTTGCAAAATATGTTCATTCTATAAGGAAGTCTTTATCACACTCAAAGACACAGATTTCTAGAATGTTCAGTTTAGGGTTAATCAGACTGATTTACAGAAATGTTGGTCGTGTTTGGAATTGAGCTTTCCTCTTCCGTCCAGATGTTTCCCCCCCTTCCTTCTCTGTGGGGGTAAAAGTGATGCAAATAACATGCAGAGGGAGACAGGCCAATAGTTGGGTGTTTGGGGCACTGAGAATTTGGACGGTCTGGTAAGAAGAATCAAAATTAAATGAAGATTAAATATCACCAACAAAAGCACCCATTAGCCTAGACATGCTAGCTAAGTGGCACTTATCCAAATGGAAAGCGGTTTGGACAGTAATGAAGGTGTTACAGTAACTTGTTTTTTTTTTCCTTCTCCCAATTAAATGCCAGCCATTGTAAAGCGTGACTTTTTTTTTTTTTCAGGGCAGCAAGTAGTAAAAGCATCCGGAGGTTGTGTTTTGTGAGCTTTCTGCTTTAAAAAGAACTTGCAGCAGGGGGTTCAAATATGCCGCTGTGTCTTTTTCTGTAGGACTAGGGCTGCTCTCATTATTGGCTTCCGCAGCTTTCCTCCGCACAGAGCGATAAAGAACACATTAGCCTTAATTTATTATCTTCACCGTTGAAGGCATTTTTTTACATTCTCTGTTTTTATGTATTCCATTCTGTCATTCACTTCTCGCATTTCACGGAAATGTTAAAAACTACGTGGCGGATAAGTTATTAATGTTTCAAAGAGGGGGCTATTAAGGTTGGTTTTTTTTTTAATGGGAGTTTCTTTTTTATTTAAGGAGGATGTCAGTCGGTTACCTTTAGGCTTTCAGAAGACAGCATTCTCTGCAAAAGTCAACTGGGCCAATGCTGTGGAAGTCAGGCAGCAACGAAAGCATAACACACTGATATTTCCCTCTTTCCCTTTTAAGGCCAAGGACGGTTAGACGGAGCCTTGTGCTGCTTCTCTAATGAAAAAAAGCTAGAGTATTTAAAAAGAGCATACAATGCCGGCGTGAGAAACATAGAAATGGAATCCACAGTATTTGCTGCGATGTGCAGGCTTTGTGGCCTGAAAGGTAAGTCAGAGGACTTCTGGGAAGGTTCTCCACCCTTTGGTAGTCCTGTTTTTTGTTTTAGTTTCAATAGAGAGGGACTAGTCTTTTGAGTTTAAGAAGCTGTTCTCTGTGGTCTTCCCGGTCACTGGGACTCAGGTGGTATCTTTTCTAACTCCTATCTAAAGCCTTTCAACCTAGCCCAGGGGTCAGCAACCCGCGGCTCTGGAGCCACATGTGGCTCTTTCATCCCTCTGCTGCGGCTCCCTTTTGCTAGTCAATTGATAGGGCTTTCAGTTAGGACAGGTAGAGGAAAAAGGATGCCACGCTAGGAGGAGACTCTATGATGGGGGAACTGGATTTCCTGTCAGCAGAGGAAAAAGGACGCCGCACTAGGAGGAGACTCTATGGTGGGTGAACCAGACTTCTGGTTGGCTCCAGAATTGAATGGGGGGCTTCCGGTTAGGACCTTTGCGGCTCTTTGAGTGTTTAAGGTTGCCGACCCCTGACCTAGCCTACGGCCAACCCTAGAACTTCCTACCAAAAAAACCAAATCGGAGGTATTTCTAGTTATGAGCAAGTAACATGACTTTATTTTCCCGTATGAGGGACCACAGTTGAGAACATCTGTGCATTACTACTTGCAGGAAAATAACCATTTTAGACACACAGCCAGATTTACACAGATAGAAGAATAACCTTACACAATAGTAACTCAGAGGGATGAACTCTTGATGTCCAGAAGCTTCTTCAGCATCACCTTCAGGCATTTTGGCTGCTTACTTAAAGAGGCAGTGCATTTTCAATTACATAGTTATACTCGGTGCAGTCCAAATTTTCCCTTGGCACGGTTGCTCAGCCATAGATGCTCTTCCAAAAATCTCACCTCTGATGACTTGGATTCTCATGGTCATCCTTACTGGCTCCTCTGCACCCAGTCAGCTACTCGTCATCTCTCTGGTTTAGCCGGTCCCAATTTACTTGCTCCCACTGGGGTCCCCTTGCCTTGACCCTCTCTCAAGCTGATGTACCACATGATTTCTTTCATGGGTTGTACCTGCCCACCAATCCAAGCTGTGGTAGACAGCCCTGTGCGATCTCCTTTTACCTCTTACTGTAATCAGAAGCAATATTTATATCCTATGCCATTCTGTCTCTTACCTAACTTCCTTTGCTCTTCTTAAGATGCCCATTTTTCTTTCCTTTTAAAGCTTGTCTCTTTTTCTTACTCTTGAGTGACCTTTCCATCTCATTTTAAGTTTCTGATGTCTTTTTTTATCTCCTTGAGGTGCTTTCTTATATCCCCCAATTTTCCAAGCATTTCTTCAAGCTTTAATCCCTCTGGATCAAGGCTGTCCCTTGGTCTTCTCCTTGGCCTTCATCTGTGTTTGCCTTGGCCCCAGTCTGTTATTTGCCTTCCACAACTCTACTTCAAAAACTCTGAAGTTAAATTCTTCTACTCATAGTTGGGGGGAGGGCCACCTCATCTTCGCCCTTCTTTTGTTTTCTTAGGGACTCCTTTTTCTCTAATGAGATCCAATTATTTTATTTTCTCCAATTTACTTTTATATTCTCCTTCTTCTTTCTTACATCCTGTTAATTATAAACCCGAAACACCCTGTTTGCTAGATGCAAGCTATTTCCTTGCATGCTAAACTCCTAGCAATTTACACAAGTTTCTGCTCATTTCCCAATCTTTACTACAACCACCTGGTTATCTTAATTCTTGTTTGCTTAACTATATCAATCCACTGTTCAGGAAGGTAGCTGCAAAGTTCATTTTGTTTTTTAAAAATACGGTTCATTATATGTATTACTAATTACCAATCTAGTATTTTGATAAGAAAATAATTCAATGTTTAAATTTGATTTTTGGCATAATAAAACAGGTAAGTGAAGGTAATGATTTCAGTAATTTTTTGTAATTCCCCTGGAAGCTGCCAAAAGCTGTAAGAGGAAAGTGATGCACTAGTGTTTAGTTTTGATACAATATTCAGAAAACAAGTGTCCCAGTTGAAAGATATTGATTCACAAATCCTTGGATCAGATGTGCTGTTCCCTTGCTACTTATAATTTTAAGAACAAACCATGTTTTTACATGTGTAATTCAGCCACACACCACAATACTTTTGCAAATCTGGAGATACAATGTTAGGTCACATTGTATAAGCACTTGTATAAGCACTTACGAAGCAGTCACATTGTATAAGCACATTGTATAAGGCTATCATATCTAAACGATCACTAGAGCAAAGAGATCTAGAGAGAAAAATCTAGATTTTTGCAATCCAGATATTATTAAAACATAACACATTATACAGTAAATAATATTGTATAATACTTTAACCGTATTGGTACATTAGAAAAACCCCATAAGAAATGTTGTGATCCCAGCATAAACCATTTGGTTTTTATTTTGTTTTCCTTACCTAACTCATAAGGCTTTAACAAAGTTATTATTACTCTGGGATCATAAATTGGCAGAGATGCTTACAGCTGAAATCAAAGCTACAAATCCAGTCCTGTCTAAGATCAATAAGCTAAAGTTTATTACTGGTTGGATAAAGCAGAGAAAGCAAGTCTGGTGAGGAATCCAAGTTCTCCAAGGAACTTTGTTCACAAAGTTAGATTAGAGAAATTATTCTAGTATTTGAGTACCCTCAGGCAAGGCTTAAATACTGGAAATATCCTGAGCACAGCCTGCACTCATTAGCTTTGGTTATCAGAACCCAGTTACTTAAAAAAACAACCTGAGAGGATCATCCTGCCTAAGGCTAATCACTCTGCAGCTTCTCTCTTTGTCTGCCTTTTTCTTCCACTGTGTTGGAAGAAATATCCTTCTGGGTGCAGTTCCAAGTGGGAAGAAAGACACTGGAAACATGGTGACTGCTTGGAAAGATGGTTTAATGGTGGGCAGGACCACATGGCTTGGAGATCCTAGGCGAAAAGGGCAGAGATGCTGAGGGTCCCTGGGTTTTATGCCCTCTCTAAGCTTTCCTGGGGCATAGGAAGATTATCCTGGTTGGTTGCTGTCATGGGTCATAGCTAGCTTTGTAGGTTGTCTGTGTGCTATGTTTGGTTGAATCCTGCTGGGTGATGCAAACTTCCCAGGTGCCATGTTGTGAGATGGGTAGAGGGCTAATCCTATCATGTCCTGAGGGCCATATCTTAATCCCATCACCCTGGAG
>JANHJO010003101.1:89733-113510 GCA_032468235.1 Pseudoxyrhopus heterurus
GACCTCGGCTTATACTTGGGTCGGCTTATACTCGAGTATATACGGTAATAATCTTTAAAATGTATAATTTATGAGAGGTCCTATGGACAACACTTGACACTTTTGGGTGGTGGCACTACCACCAAGGTTCCCAAAGTATACTCTGGATAAAGTTAAATCTAGTTCACTTCATAGCCACATGAACAAAATAAGAATGAAAAAATTTGCTAATCTGAGCAATCTGGAAAAGCAGTAAGAACGCTTCATGTAGAGGGCTTAAATAATTATTTATTTACAAAATTTATATTATACTATATCATATAAGCCATAATTATATTATATTATTATACCACCATATCTGTAAAAAAATCTCTTTTGCCATCAAAAAATATCTCTTAGATATATTTGGAGAAATCTAAATTGTCCATGAAGCAATATAAAAAACTAAGGTCTCAGGGAAAAAAAACAAATCAGCCAAAAAATGCCAATGTGCATTAAAAAAATGCTTCCACATATCCTGGGATTCAAGCCAGGAAAGCAAAAATTATTCTTCTAATCCTGAATATGTGCACTATCTCTATAAAGGTAGTTTTAGAAATGATAATAAAATTGTAGTCAGGAGATTTTCTTATTGCCATTCTTTTCTCCTCTTCTGAAAAATCTGGTTTTAATGTTTCACAAGAATAAATGCTGGGTTTTTCAGGATGGAGTCCCATTTTTTTTTTGTCTCCAAATAGATGTATGATTGCTTTTTCCTTCACCAGTGAATTCATTTGTGAAAGAAGAAATTCTTTTCATCCACTAATCATATTTATTTCAGTGAGTCTTGAAAAAAGTGACAAAGGCACTCCTTCTAAAAAAGGGATTATTTACAGTCAACCTTCACCCTCTCCTCAAACGAAAACAAAAAAAAAAGAATAAGTCACATAAAATAAAGCTCTACACTTCACCTGATTTTATTTTTTTTATCGGGCAATAAAAACACTGGACTGTACTATGAGAGCCCGGGAATCCCATTCTGAAAGGCTGCTTTTAAACAAGGCATCTGACCCTTAAAATGTAGAAGATGATGTTTAGTAAAAATAATAGTAATAATAATTTCACTTAATAGCTCCCATTGCGGTAATGGCATTCAGAGGAGCAATATAATACATTGCTGTAATTTTAATGATCCTCCTTTTCATTTCCCCCCCCCCCTTCTCCGAGGCTGCTGATCACTTGCCTTCTGGATTCTGCTTCTCAAAGGATCAGAAAAAAGGAAGGCTAATGCAAGCAGACTTCCTGAGACCCACTTCAAACCTTTCCCCCCCTACCCCTGCTTGCTGGGCATCAGGCCCACTGTTCCCTGAAGCAGTCTCTCTGCGATGCTTCGTTTGCTTTGTGCAGGCATTACCCCGGGAAAGCTTATTTGGTGCATTGCAGCATACCTTGCTGCTGCATTGCAAACCACTCTGGTCTTTGCCACGGTTGCTCTTGACAGCAAAAATCTGCCTCTCGCTGGCTCCTCTGCTCTCTCTCTCTCTCTCTCTCTCTCTCTCTCTCCCTCTGTGAGAGTACAGTAGGCATATGCCTGAAAGCGTGCTCTTCATAATTAGGTCTTTTTTTTTTTCGATGCGGGAGGGGGGGGTAGTGGGACGGAGAGACTTAACATGGCTGTGAAAAAGTCAAGAGTTTTCAAAGCTGCAAAATACCATATACTGGCCTAGCTGATATCCACTAAGCACTCATTAATCTCTGTAATAATCCTTAAGACTGCTTACAAGGGGTATAAAGTATCCAGATCAATTAACGTTTTAAATATATTAAAGCATTTAAAGCGCGCAGGCGCACGCGTGCGAACACGCACACACACACACACACACAAACACGCAGACAGACAGATTGCATACTTTTTCTTTATCCTCGGCTCTTTGAAGCAATTCTTTCCCTTTCACAAACTTCTCCTTTTCATCTTCTTCTTCTTTTCTTCGGGCGGCAATCGCAGCTTCCAGCCGGGCAGCCTCCTCTTGCTGGGCACGCCACAACAGCACCTTCAGAAAAATGGAGACAATCGCCCTGTTCGGTCAGCAACCCCAAAATTTGCTCATGTTTTAGCAGTTTGCCCCAACCTGCTAGTGGGAATACAGCCCGATTCACTCTGGGCAAACGTGTTTCCATGTTTGACGTTTCCCTACCGCTCCAGACAGCCACCACTCTCTCCCCGTTTTACAAACCGTGCACAAACATATATATTATAAAATGTGGGTTTAGACAGTTGCAGCTATCAACTTCACCTTTTTTGACCGCCCACTCCTGTGCATACTTCCAACTCTTGCTAACCTGCTTCTCATGGTAGCAGGTGTGTTCTGGAATCAGGGAGTGAAGGAAGCAATGAGTATAGTATCCCCGCAGGATCACCCTAGATGTAAAGGCCATGCCAGCTACCTGGCTAAAGCAAAAAGGCACTTCTATAAGGCAACAACAGTACAGGTAGTCCTCCCCTTACAACCACAATGGAGCCCCAAATTTCCATTGCTAAGCAAGGCAGTTGTTAAGTGAACTGTGTCCCAAAGGTTCATGAGTTTTATAGTCACTTTCAATCTGAAATTGACAGAACATGCAAGCAAGATGTGCTGTTTGTTGCTGGAGACTGGGATGCCAAAGTTGGGAATATTAAGGAGGAAATCATAATTTGACTATATGGCCTAGGGAATTGAAATAAAGCAGGGCAACCTCTCCATTTCTACTAATCCAATGATCTTTTTTCATTGCTAACAATGTCTTCAGACCTCTAAACCCACTATAGTCCAACCAACACAATCTATGCAAAGGATAACCCTACCAAATATCAGAAGCATCTCAGAAACAACTATCAGACTATTACAACCTGTTCTATAGAAGAGAATATATGTTGCTTAGTCCTTGGTTACTACATGGCATTACCATAGCACACTAACTAAAGTCCTGCAAAACATCTCAACTAAGCCAAAAGTTCCGATAGCTGAAGAAGAAAAAACAGGAGTCATCTACAACGTATTGACTGTAGAGACTGTAAGGACCATAACAGCCACTATGTAGGACAGACAAGCAGAAGATTAGCAGAGCACATCCATGAACACCAACTAACGGTCAGAAGACATGATAAAATTCCTTAATCTCACAACACATGGACAGACTCAATCATAGCTTCAACTGGTAAACTGTGAGCACCCTAGACCAGTGATGTCGAACCTTTTTCGGTTCGTGTGCCAAATCGCTTGCGCGTGTGAGCTCACATGCTTCTGCATGCCACCCACTGACCCACAATGCAATGCGCGCTCCCCTGTGCATGCATGCATGACCCCCCGTGCATGCAGGCCTGACCCCCGGGATTTCTAGCCCAAAAAAGAGCCAAAAAACAGCTGTTTTTCGGGGGATTGGGCTAGAAACCCAGGGGTTGCGCGCGCATGCGCAGTGGAGCTGGGATGAGCAGCGGCTGGTGTGCCGGGCGACATGGCTCCGTGTGTCACTTTGGGCATGCGTGCCATAGGTTCAACATCACTGCCCTAGACTAAACTAAAGTGAAAATTACTATAGAATTCCTGGAAGTTTGACACCCAAACACATCAGCCATCAATATACACATAGAGATAAATCACATTTATACACTATTCAAAAGAGAAAATGAAAAAGCTAAGAAACAAAAACACATTCTTTCAAGCATTCTACACCAAGATAAGCAGGTATTAATACCAGACAATCAGCCAAGCAGAAAACAATACCTTAATAAAGGATCTACAAGGAAACAAACAATTAAGCAGATAAGCAATCAAGGAGAAAACAATAGCCTAATCAAGGAACTACTAAGGAGAAAATCAACCTCCATCAACACTGGCAAGGAACAACTCCATACCCATTAGCAGTGATGATGTTATCTAGTCAGGTAATGAAACAAGCAAGCAAGCAAGCAAACATCTTCATAGAACACCAAGGAATTCACAATTCGCTCCTATTCTCTTCTATTGATATAAAGAAAAATTGAAGAGAAATCAAATTCTACAACAATATTTCAATGAAATAAGAACTAAGACTGTCAGAAGTAAAAGGAATCTAAAGTTGATTTGATCAAAATTAAAATATGACACACACACAAACACACATACATACACGCAAAGTTCTGTCACCTGTACAGATTTCTTGCTGACCCAAGGATTGAAATGTTGATCTTTTATGGATTTGTTATAGATAAATTATAGGATATGGAATGAAGAGATATCTGTTTGTAACCTTATAGGAGGTGAGCAGTTAGTGAATTTGTCTACACTTATTGTTATGAAAGTTAGAAGTCTCTTCTTCATATATATTTTTTCTTTTTATCAGATTCTTTTTCTTATTTCTTGCACTTTTAATTCTTTCTTACTATTCTTTTTCTTTCTAGAAGTTTAGTTTGTATCAATTTTTACTATTGTAATCAAAATCTTTAATAAAAAATGATATACCAAGGACAGTGAGTGCTGGGCGTGAGGGAGAAGCTCATTCGCAAGTCTACTGAGAAATGAAAAGGGTTTTCACATGGAAATGGACTATGATTGGCTACAAAAGCTGTTGGGGGGGGGAGAAATATTTAAAAAGCTAAGAAATAAGATAGGAAAAGAAAGTGCTACAAAACATAGGAACATAGACGTAGAAATTTATACATTAAATAAGATATCAATAGTTGTGAACATATAAACAGCAGAATAAGATAGAAAAATAGAAATGAGAATAGAATTAGCATTAACTTTAGAAGTACAGAATAGGAGACTAATTTCGTACAATAAAGCAATTTTTGTGGGAAAAACAAATGCAGTCTTTGTGTCTGTCTTCTGCACCATATTAAGAAAAACCTGAACAAAGTCATTTATAACAGCAAAGACATGGCCAAGGGCTGACTGTGAAACAGACCATGAACTTTACTTGTACAAGTTCCAAGTCAAGCTAAGGTGAAGAAGAAAGTCACTTAATTTACATGGCATAATCTTGAACATATAGGCATTATTTTCAGAGAACATCCTGAATTACTCTGAAGATCTGAACTTCACTGATAAGAAAACAAAGGAATTGTTTGATTATGTTCCATCAAGTCACTGTTGATTCTTAGTGACCCACATGAATAGATTTTCTCCATGAAGAGAACTGTGGACAAAAGTTGTTAAGGATTAATGTGAAAGTTTTCCAAAGATAAAGAAAAAGAAAGAAGCAAACTGATATTGGAAGAAAACATGGAAACTGCCAAGAAGAGAAGAGAAGCCAAAGCCATGAAAGACAAAGATATCAGAAAGGAACTAAGAGAGCTACCGGATGAGAAAATAGCAGTAGTACAATGACATCTAAAAAGATACTGGAAATAAAATCAGAGAAAGAAAAATAAGGAAAGTCTTCCAAAAGATCTCTGAACTCAGAAGGTGATCCAGCCTTGAGCTGGTACTCTAAAAGTCATAATGGACAGATAATAACTGATTCAAAGGAGCTTTAAGATCGAAGTAAGAGGGAAGGAGCTTACTGAAATTATGTAAAATAGAGATGTCAACATCCATGATACCTAAAAATATTTTCTACTTGATGAATCTCTAGAATTAGAAGAGTAAATTAAATCAGCACTCCGCTCATTACCAAATTAGAAGACTACAGGTACTAAAAAAATATGGCAAGCAATAGAAGAATTTACAAGGTTTCTGAGTAAACTATGTCATCAAATGTGTGAGAACAACACAATCTGATGAATAGATTAGAATAGGTCAGTCTACATGCCATTACCAAAGAAAGGAGACTTAATAGAATGTGCAACTATCATACCGTATCCTTAATTTGACATGCTAGTAAAATAAGTACTAATAATAGTACTATTATAAAATATTAATCTAAGCTACATCCAATGTAGATTAAAATTGTATGCAGAAAGAGAGATCCCAAATGTTCAAGCTAATTTTAGAAAAGCCCAAGGAACACTAGACATTATTGCTGACGCACCCTGGATAATTAAGAAAGCCAAAGAATACCAACAAGAAGTAAACATGTGCTCCACTGATTATAGAAAGTAATAAATTGTATCAACCATATCAAGCTGTGGAATGTCCTTAGGAAAATGGAATCCCAGTACATCTCATTGTATTCGTACAAAACGTATACTTGTCAAGAAACCACAATTCAACTGGAACATTCTAAAACAGACTTGCTGCAGATCAGCAAAAAAACAAGACAAGACTATATACTCCAATGATAGTGAACCTTTTAGGCACCAAGGGCCCAAAGTGTGCGCGCGCATGCCCAAACTGCAAGGTGCGTGGGCATACGGGTGCACCCGCGTGCCCTCACAAGCACAGCAAACACCCGAAGACCAGCTGGCTGGCAGGAGGCAGGGCATTCCAACACCGGCAGCTCTGCAAGAGGTGAGATCTTTTTCTTTCATGAGCTTCTGTTTCATCGTTTGTAGGAAAACAGAAATTTCCCTGCAAACGACGGAGAGAAATGCCACGGAGAAACATGGTAGAGCTGAGCTGGGGTGACGGGCCCCCATGCCACAAAGAGGGCTCTGCATGCCACCTCTGGCACACGTGCCATTGGTTCGCCACCACTGATATACGTACACCCTGCTTATTTATTCAGCCTACATGCTGAATATATATTGTGGGAAGCAGAATTATTAGAAAAATGAGCATGATTTTAAGACTGAAGTAAAAATATGCTGATGACACTACTCTAATAGCTGAAAATGGAAAACATCTGGGAGTTCTAGCCATAAAAGTCAAACAATGAAAAATGGGACTAAGACCAAATTAATAACAACAGATGGAACAACCAGTCTTAGAATTGAGCAGGATGATACTGAAGTAGTGAATAGCTTCTGCATTTTAGGATCGAAGGAACCAGCAGTAAAAATATGTTACAGACCAGTACCCAGTAATATACCAATGATGGCCTTGGAAAAGATATTCAGAAGCCCAGGTTTGTCTATATCTACAGAGATCAGATTCATATAGGCAATATGGCACTCTATGGAAGTGTATGTTGGATTTTGAAGAAAACTACAGAAAGAGAATTGATAATTTTCATCTTTAGTATTGGAGAAGACCCCTGAGAATACCATGGATAGCGGGGGCAAAAATCAAACAAACAAATGGCTTACAGAACAAATAATTTAGAGTTCTCATTCAAAGGACAAATTATCAGGCTTAAATGATCATATTTTAGACATATTATCTGAAGACCTGGCTCTCTTGAGAAATCTATAACACTGGAAAAAGTAGAAAGAGAGAGAAAAACAGAATGACCGGCAGCAAGATAGACACAATTATATCAGCAAAGGATCCACCATTGGCAGATCTGAATGACCAGGTTGGGGATAAACTGCAAATATAATCTTTTCTGGATGTAAATAAAAGCAATTTTGAATGCAGAATACAAACCAAACTGACTTGGTTTGATCTATCTCTCGTATAGCCTTCACATATGGTTGATGTACATATAAAATGACATTATAACAAATGCCATACAAGCGGCTCAGATATAGTCCCTGTCATTAGATTACTCACTTTTCCTGCTTCTAGGAGATCCATCAGAAAAAATAATGCTGCTTAGGATATTAGATTGTGCCTTCTGAGAAGACAAGTGGGATAGAAGTCAATCAATCAATCATCAATCAATCAATCAATCAATCAAAAATAACAACAATACCCACAGTTATCACCACTCATGGAGCAAACATATCTGATAAAAAATGGAAACATTCAAGCTCTGTCAATTTAAAGAGTTTGACAATTATAATTAGAAGACAAGGGCATGAACACAATGGCTCCCTCACTCCACCCATGACTTTTCTGTCACTTTTACACTCCACCTGTAAGACCTGATTCTGCTCAACTGCTCATGATTAATAGAGCTTCTCTTAATTAGGATTCACAATCATCTGGACCTCTGTATCCAATGCAGCTACATTTCCAATTCAGGGCTTCCAAAGTCAGAATCCACCCCAAAATCTCAAACCCACGCATAGGACTAATGTGTCAGGCATTGACAAAATGTTCTCCTCTGTGCTAAACAAATCCCAAGACTAAAAATCTGAGTCTCTTCAGAAAACATAACTTGCCTACTTAATCGATAAAACTGTATTTAATTACAAGAATGCAGTCGCTTAATCTTCTGAGTTAGTAGACTGTATGTTAGCCAATACTACAGGGCTTACGAACATTTGAAAATCTGTACAGGCACTCACTCTGTAACATTTGTTAATGTTTATTTACAATTTGTAGCCCTGAATAAAACATGTGAAAATTGTGCTGAAGGTCATTGTGTGAATTTTTACCTCAAAATGCCTCCCCATTACTTTGAAAGAGGCCAAAGTCGCCAGAAACCTTCCACTGGGATCCAGCCAAGTTGCACCTTGTCTGGAAATTCCTTTCGGGTTTAGAACCAAAAAGGTACATCATGAGGAGGTTCCAGAGTGCTTTCAAGGTTTGCACTACGTGTTTAAAAATATGGTCATGGAGCTGAGGCCTCCATCAAGCTGAATGGAAAATTTGAAAACCAGTAAGGCTTATGCTTAGAAACGGCACACATTATTAGGGTTGAAACTGCCTAACAAGATCACATACAGATTTCGGCACTGCTGTTGCTATTGTCTTTTGGTGGTTAAAATTACATAAAAATAGCAATTTGATATAGTAGGGTACTTTAAAAACATTAGCTATTCTTTATCATTTTTGGTATAAACCTAAGGATTATTTCTTTCACTTTATTACCTACTGCATGGAAGTAGTTTTCCAGCGAAATATATAACTGGCTATCTAGCTTCCAGACAGAAACAAAACTCAGAGGAGGAAAATGGAAAAACACTATATAGCAAAGCTTATTTTAATTATAAAGCAGGCAGTAATGGAAAGTATAACCTAGATAACTAAATTGCTACTAGGAATGAATCCTTAAACTTGTAAGTATCCCCTCTCCTTTCGCTCACTCATTCACAAATGCACAATTAATGACCTCTGTAATGCACATTTATAGTTAAGTCCAATGACCAAACAAAAATACTACTCAAAGTTCAATGTCAACTTAAACAAAAATCAAAAACATACATTACATTACAAAGGCCCAATCTCACAACTCAACTATTAAGCCAGTGAAATCAAGGCTGGACAAGTTTGGCTAGCCAAATGCTATGTCGTTGTACTCCCCAAAATGAATTGAATTAATGAATGTTTAAAATTAATTATCCCTAGATTTAATGAATTTTAAAACGAAGTGTATGTTTACTCTTTGGGCCAGTTACATTAAGAAGTATCCCTGGATTATAAAGAGGTTGCACCTAAGGCTCTGAGGGGATGTGCAGGTTGCGTTCATCTGAGTCATGCAGCCATTACTGTTTAGCTATACTGTAACTAGTAATATATTCTGTGGTATTCAGAGATTCTGGATTCAGTGATTCAGGTAGTCAGGAGCAATTAAAGAGGACTCAACTCAACCTGTGGACCGCATAGAGAAATTCTTATCCACGCAACCTGTCTCTTGTAATAATCCTCGCTCTTTCAAGGGCATTCCAGTAATCTCTTTGATCCTACCTATCCACTTTATCTGTTGTCTTCCCCTTCTTCTATTTCCCTCAACCTTGGCAAGCATAATATCTTTTTTCTCTCGTGCTACATTGCATGCACATGAGAGTTTCTCAAGAGAGCAGTTGGCCTATATTTGGTCCAGGTGTGATTGATAAGGATTTTTTTTTTAATTTTTTGCAGTTCATATTAGTAACTGTCTTCAAATCCGCAATTTGAAAGCATATATCTTCTTTCTCTCCTGTTTTTGTAGTGCCTAGTTGACATATACTACACTGAAAAAAAAACACACTGATCTTTGCTGTTATTAAAACACCTGTGACAAGACTGCAATCACCAAGGTTTTGGTGGTGGTTGAGTGTATGCTTGTACATTCTAGAGGAGATGCCAAGGAGAGTAACACAAACCAACTCTTGTGTTCTAATGCTATACTTTGCTTTTCTGATGACACACTGGGAATAGAAGGCAGTTACGTTTTTCATTGGAGAAGAAAAAGCAGATACAGAATTGGCAAAAGGGGGGAAATCTAATAAATACCATCAGAAGGATTCTGAGGGAAAGATGCTGAATAATGGAAGATTTAGCTGGCAGCTTAAAGTGCTATAAAGGATTTCAGGTAGTCCTTACTTAACAACCATTCATTTAGTGACTGTTCAAAGTTATGATGGCACTGAAAAAAACAACTTACAACTTGTTTTCGCACTTATGATTGTTGCAGCATCCCTGAGGCTATGTGATTGCAATTAATGCTCTTGGCAATTGTGCATTTACAGCATCCCATGGTTATGTGATCACCGTCTGCTATCTTCCCTGCCACCTTCCAACAAACAAAGCCAATGTGGAAACCAGCAAGAGGGTATGACTCATGGTCACTTGATGTTTCACTTAATGACTGTGGATGATTTGCTTAATGACCACAATCAGGACTGCTGGGAATATCATCTCTAAGTGGGCTTAGTTACGTGACAAGTTGCTAGTCCTGGTTATGATCATTAAATAAGGACCACCTATAGATAGTGCCAGAGGCTAAAGATGGACTGTTGGTCAGTTGGTTTCTATCCAGAGCAAAATTGGCTAGTAAACCTGCAAGGGGCAGTTTATATTGTCAGTTGATTGTTTTTCTGTTTGATAATTTTGCTTTGTTAACTTATGTTTTGAATCCTCTTTGTCAGCTGCACTGAAGTCACTTGTTGATTAGACAATTGTTGATTAAGCAGTTGATAAAGAAAAAGAGGTAAAGGTTTCCCCTGTTCAGTCTTGTCTGACTCTAGGGGGTTGTGCTCATCTCGATTTCTTAGCTGAGGGAACCAGCATTGTCCAAATATGTTTCTGTGGTCATGTGGCCAGCATGACAATATACCAAGGGGCATAGAACACCTTCCACTGAAGTGGTACCTATTTATCTACTTGCGTTTGCATGCTTTTGACCTGCTAGGTTGGCACAAGCTGGGCAAGAACAAGAGCTCACCCAGTCATGTGGTACTTGGGTCTCGAACTGCCAACCTTCTGGTCGACAAGTCCAGCAACTGAATAAGCAAACAAAAAGGGGATGTTGGGTGAGACTGGGAGAAGACCAATCAAATGTTCAAGGGTGCAATCTGGAGGTGAAGAGTACTGAAAAAGAAAAACACATCAGGCATCTTCTAGAAGCCATCAACAATAAGACAGATTGAAGAATAGACATCAAAGGTTTCCCTCTCTGGGATCACCAATGGATCAAATTAAACAATCTCCTAAATTATTGCATGTACCCAATCCAAATTTTCTTGTGATTCCAGGTGCTGTGTAGTTTCTTGATATTGTATTTAGCATCTCTTGAAATTGGCTATAGAATTTTTCCTTTGTTGCATTGATAACCAGAGCATAGAAATGTATTACATGGTTGTTGTTGCATATCCACTAATTCTAACGTTATTATTCATTGGGCTGCAACTAAGTACATGCTTAGTGATATCACTTTTCAATATCAATACAATTCTATTTCTTTAAACAGATTAAAGAAATAGATATTAAATCTGTTTAATATATTAAACAGATTGTCCTGTATAATATATCAGATAAACATCTAAGTTAAAATGATCCAGCCTGATCCACCTGCATTCATTTATTCCATACTGGCATTATTTGGTGACCAGACTTCCTTCAGATGTACTTACCTAGGCTTTACATTCTTCCTCTAAATTTAATGCCTTCCTGCCTGGGAGTTTCATCATCCGACACCCAAATTCATTTCCATACAATGTCCTTCTTTCTGAGTTTGATTCTAGATTTTTTTTTTTAGGTAGGTTGGCATTACTCATCAATGTTGGGGGTTATTTTGAGCTTTCCTCTTCTATTTTCAACTTTATTAGGAAGGCTGACCCTATCAGGAGCTCCTTTGTTATTACTCTTGTGTGGCTACCAGTGCCAACAGAGGTTGTTGTTTTTTTAGAATTCAGAAACAATGGACTCAAGCCAAGATGAAATGTTAAAAAGAATTTTGAATAAATATGAATAGAGTTACAGATAAAAAGATATACCAATCTACATCCTTTCAGCTTGCCAAGACTCTCAGGTAGTCCCTCTGGAATCAGCTGAAAGTTGTGCAGCACCCTTGTCAGGTCTACACTGAGATTCCAAGTGTCTGGGGATTTTATCAGCTGTTCATATTTTAAAGGGTCAGGGAGTATAAATGATAACATGTGGAGATGGCTTGCTACCACATCTTATCAGTGGCTTGGTTATAGTTCACACTGTTCCAGTTTTATTTTTAAAAGTCATAGTCTCTAGTAGAAGGACAAGCAGATGTTCTTATGACATCCTGTCAGCAGCTTGGGAACTCAGACAGGTGGCCCTTTCCAAAAAATATTTTTATGAAAAACACTGTTTCTAGTATGCAGCTACTGCTCCCCCTTACCAAGTGTTAGAGAACTCATGGTAATTTCTTCATCTTAATTGTAATATATAGGGATATAGATGAAAGGTTCAAAAGGTGAGACAGATATACAATATAATGATGCAATTTGCAAAGCTTCCTAAGTCACTATCTCCAGGTCCACACATCGAGGAATTTACAATCCAAAACCTACTATATTATATATTGCTTCAGCTGGTTAAGTAATTCATTCTGCATAGGTAGGGTATATCTTATATGCGCAAAGGAGTCCACACTATTTATCTCCTCATGTATCTTCTAAAATTCCGTTACAAAACTCAGAATTGTCGGAACTACTGATCCTCCTAATATGTTAAGGGTGGCAATCCCAAGAGGATTTGGTGAGGCAGACTATAAAATACATGCATAGGGTTGCAAATTGCCTGAAAGACTAAGTAACTTAATGAGAATAATCTTTAAGAAAACATGCTTAGTTTAAAGCTGCAGATCAGCTTATGGTCACTGCAGATAAAATTGTTACTGTCACATTGTTCCAAAATCATTTCTGTGGATTGCCTTACCGGAATTCTGGTACATAATTCAAGCACCTATGCATTTTAATGTATGTTGGATAGACAGATACAGCACTCAAAGGACACCAGATATCAACATCCTTCATGCAAGAATATTGGCAACCTGAATTTAGTATTTCTGAAATTCATAAAAATGAGTTAACTCATGTTTTGAAGAAGAAATCAATAAAGAATGCTTCCCTTCCCTCCCCTCCGCCAAAGCATAGAGAATTCCAATGAAAATGTCAGCACAAGAAAGTAAGTGATTAGAAATAGTTTTGCTATTTTTCTACTCAGGAAGATACTATAATCACCTATTTAAAACAGATAATCTACAGTGGAGCATGGAACAATAATAATGAAGGAACTATGATCAAACACAATTATGGGGGAAATGCCAAAGCATAGGCTAGCAAAATGCTTCAGAATTCATTAGGAGTCTCTCCCGATGGAAATTTTAATGCAAATCTTTGCTTTCAGAATTTCTAAACAGATACTGATTTCTAAAACAGCTTGTTTAAAGTATTTCTATTCTTGAAAACATTACTAAGATCTGGTCAAGCATTAATGTGTGTATACAAGCATTTTTGCATGAAAACAGAGAAGAGTATTACTGAAACCAGTGAGATATTTTCACAGAACACAGCTACATCTTGATTCCAGAGTTCTCACAGAAGGGACAAAGTTGGTAGAGTAGAAAGGAAAGATCTAGTGGTAAGAAAGAAATGTGATACTAAAAGCTACTGTAAATTCATATCCTGAAACTGTGAACATTTCTGCTTATTGTAGTGCCAAATGAGCAACACACCTGAGTAGAAAATAGCTAATCATTCTGCAAAGAATTCTAAAAAAGAATTCTAAAAAAGATGATATGGCTATTAGCAATTCAAACATCACGGAAGTATCATTGTTCTTAAATTAGACCATTCAAGTTGCAAATACCGATGCAAGGAGAAAATAGCTGTTTCAAGTGTTCATTTCGGAAGTGGTTTTGATCTGAAAATGAGACATTTCAATTCTGAAACCGTTAAATTTGAAACGATTTTATACGCCTATCAGGTATTTACAGATAACAATATTGGGTAAGGAATAGTTTGTCTTCTATCTCTAAAATTTGTATTGTTAGGAAAAATGTAGAATTTCTGCCATGAATGTTAATTGTGTCATAATAACAATGGTATAATAATCTGTCATGACATTTTATTTGTTAATTCATTAAGTTTACATGCTGCTCATTTTGCCAAGAGGTGACTCTAGGCAGCTTACAACCAATAATTTACATAATCTTGATTTCTTGGTTTTGTGGGATATATTTGTTTAACAAATTTATATAGCTGCCCATTTCCCTGAGGAACTCAGGCAGTGAACTAAACCACTGCCAAGTATATAAGCTTGCTTTGCTCTTCTAAAGTGATATATATTTATTAACAAAGTATATAAGTAAATAAGTTACAGAGCTTTAGCAATGTTTCTCATTGCTGAGTCCAAAAGTATTCCTTACATAGTTCCAAGTTATATTTTCTATTAATCATAAAATATAATTTAAGTGTTTAGAGACATATAAACAATGTTCAATGGAATTCAGAAGGAAAGAAAAAAATCTTGTAGTAAGAATTCCTGAAAAGAATTTGAGTGAGCACTGGTTCAGAATATTTGATTAAATGCACTGATTTTAAATAAATATTTTCAGAAAAATATGTTTTGTAAGTTTCAGGTTAAGTGTAAAATGTAGAACAGCGATTTAAACCCAAGTTATAAGATTATTATTTTCTTTTGTCTAATCTCTGTGAATATGTTTTCATTTTCTATTTAAAAATCAAACTGTCTGATCACACCACTTACTGGAATAGTGCTTTTTGTATAAGAAAGTAATGAGTCCGCCAAAACTTCATTAATTATAATGGCTAGAGTTACCATTACATGGAAAATAAATTGAATTAATTGAGCTGGTGCTCAGGATAATGAAAATATATCTTGCATATTAAAGATGTTGGGACTCAGAATAGTTGGCTTTAGATGTATAGTTGGCCCTTGCAACCTGTTCCACTATCATCCTAAAAGAATCTGTCATATCAAAAGAATGTTAATGTTAAGGATGATAATAGTAATGACAGAACTGTGATTATAGTACTAGAATTACAATGTTATTTTTCTATAATTATAAATATGCCATAGGTGACCCAAGAGTATCTCAGAATATGGAAAGCTCTCTACTTGTTTTTAACATGAGCCTTAATTGGAATTTTGAGATATGAACTCTACGGACATTTGGTTTCCATCTGTTAAAAAAATGCAGTTAAAGTACAAAATGTTCTTTCCTAACTCAATCCTGAACTTTAAAAAAGTTGTAATTAAAATACAGTTCAGAGATACTTCAGAGGAAAGAATGCTTCCAATTTTTTCAGAAAGGAAATTCAATTACACCTGGCACAGTAAGTGTGTTTATTCTGAACAAAATAACAGGAGTCTTGAAAATTGTGTTCCCTCTAGCATATTAGCTAAATAAACCAGGAAGGGATCGTTTTGGGGCTGTCCAACTGATATTTAACTTCTTGCTCTCAATCAAGCCATGATTCATTATTTTAGTTGAGCCTTGGCTTGTAACATGGCAACAAGAAAGGCTTTCCTAAACTGAATGGCACATAAACCCTTAGGGAAAGCACATAGCAAATGAGTTCTGGGATTCTTTTCAGACCCTGTATCATACTTCTGAGTAATGAAGTAACATACTGATATATGTGGATGTGTCCATTCCTGTACACGTCCATTCCTGTGGAAGAACAATTTTCCTAAACATAATAAAAAAAAAAGTGGGAGATGGAATATGACACTTTTAGTCACCAAAACTTTGCCCAGATATAAAAGATAATATTTATGTAATGCTCACTTTCTATTGAACAATTTCAATTAGAAGAAGGGAGAATAATATGATAATTTTCAAAGACTCATTTGCTGTCTTTCAAAATTTGTTCTGGAACATTTGGGAGCTCACCAGAAATGATAATGGGCACCAGAGATTAGAAATCTTGTGGCCTGGAAGCCTGCTCATTCAATGTAGGAATGTGCCCAACTATTTATTTGTGTGCATGTGTGTGTGCACATGTGAGTGCATACACAGTACCGGGAAATAGGCTTTACTGTGTAAATATTCAGTGTGCTTTTTTCAATATTAAACAATCCTGATTGTTCAGCTAATATAAAAGCAGTACAGAATTGCTTCCCCCATAGCTCGTTTCACAAATGAGATCACATTTTAGCAAGGCAGCAATTGCCAGGAGCAAGCAGCTTTGGATGCCAGTTGTAATTAAAAATTTTACTTTCAAATATATTTCACAGTTTATACATGGCAAAAAGAGGATTTGCCAAGTGAACACAGATTGCTCTGCTACACAGAGGGGATACTTCTTCATAGTCAGTTAATTATTTGACTAGTGCCTACCGTAAGAACGTAATGTGCATTAACCATGACTAATTAAGGCAACAAATTATACATTGTGGTGCTAGATTTGTCAGTCTCATTCCAGGGTGATCCAAAACCTGCTCTCTGGTTGATAGGCAGAATGAAATAAAAATGGGGATAGCTGAAAGAAATAAATACGTTAGAAAAAACAAAACTGCTATTCTGTTTAACCATGTGCTTAAACTGACTTTCCTCCAAGACGAGGACTGGGCAGATTGGGAAAATATGAGAACTGAAACCCAATATACTGGAGGACCACTAATTAGGAGAAGATTGATGCACAGTCTATGGTAAAAAGTCACCCAATCCAATGTTTTAATGAAATGTTTTTATGATCCAGCAGATTAGATCCAAAAACAGAATCGGGCTTTCTTATTTTTTGGCTTTAGAAGAAGACAACCTCTAAGTTCATGATGAAACATTTTCATACGCCTGGTCCTCTGTATCACAGACCAAAGCTGTGATCTAAAACTTGTATCACTCAGCCGGGTCTGCTGGTAATTAGGCATTTCCTCCCACATTTGCCAATGAGTCACTGTAACTGATTTTTCCAACATGAGACACAATTTTTCACTTTGTCATCTCTCCCACACTTCAAAGATTCCCATTAAATTCACAAAAGGTAGTTGAATTCTGGCTCAACAAGGACCTACTGTATTTATTGCAAAACAAAGCAGGACAGAATAGAAACCTTCTCAATGAAGAGTGCATTTAGTTACAATTTATCTCCACTGCCCAAATTTGCAGAAAGTCAATTATATTACTGTAGAGACCAGTTCCGATTGTTGGCCTTTTCTTATTCCATGATAACATCACAAGGACCATGATATATAGTCTCCAAGAGTTCTCCAAGTGGTTAATATCAATCTCCAAGGATAGATAGGACTCTCCAAGAGATCGATGTTATAGTTAATGTTACTGTTATTATCTATAGTACTAATTAAAGTAGTACTTATTAAATTATAAATGTTTGGGCATCAATCAACACTACTGGCTGGTCCTTTGCTATTTCCAGGATCCCCCCCCCTCCCGGGCCATATCTAAGCACTCTGTGGGTCGGATCTGGCCCGTGGGCCTTGAGTTTGATACCCCTGGTCTAGAAGGCATAGGGAATGGCCTTAAAGGACAGGAGACAGGAGGGAGAGCCGCCACCAGGGCAACAACCAGGCGAGCCCATTCGAAGAAATTAATTTGAGAAAATATATCAGACAAACCCTTTCCTAGTCTAAGATAAAGTGAGGGAGAGGGAAGCACATTCAGATTTGCAAGATAGTTGCAAATAGTTGCTCTAATAAAAGTAGACTTGTCCTATATGGAATTGGTTTCTTAGTATGATCTATCTTATAGGGATGACACCTGGATATTAAATCAATATAGTCAGTGGTTTGTCACATACACAATCATTTTCTTTAAAATGTACCTCGTTAGCATATCTTCTAACAATGATTATGTGGGTTCCAAAGTCAATACAGACATTAAGTAATGCCCTCATGTGTAACACATTATACAGCTTTGTAACATTTTTGGAGCAAGATTCACACTGGTGCAAGAATGGGATGTTGGAGGTTCATTTCACCAAGTGAGTAGAGCCAAAACAAAGAAATAGAAAGATTAAGTGCAAAAATTAATTGCTATTTTTAAATGTTTTTCTTCAGAAGATAGCTGTTGTATTGCATATAATATAACTGTATACAGTGCCTACCCCAAATACACATCTTCCTCTTTATGGGTATGACTTTGTTATACCAAACCCTAGATCCTTGGCATTTGTAACTGATTATAAGTATCATAGTTATAGATCTAGTTTGGTGTAGTGATTAAGGCTAGAAACTGGGAGATGGTGAATTGTAGTCCTTCCTTAGGCACAAAGCTGACCTTGGGCTAGTCACTTTTTCTCAGCTCTAGGAGCTGAGACAATGGCCAACAATGGCCAACAATTCTGAAAAGGCTTGCAAGAAAACTGTAAGGGCTTGTCGAGGCAGTCGCTGAGAATCAGACACAACTGAATGGAAGGAAATACATACATACATACATACATACATACATACATACATACATACATACATACATACCGTTTATTACATCGCCACTAAACTGACATGGATAACATATAAGTGTCCAGATATTGCTGGATTGCCATATCTGTAATCTCTGGCCAGGCTGACTGGAACTGATGGAAGTCACTGAATTGAACAAAAATACCTTATTTCTACTTTAACTACTCTGTTTTTATTTAATTTACTCTAAGTTGCATTATTTACAGTCTTTGTTTAGTGAAGACTGATGCCTATTGCAGCCCAGCTTTTTACTTTAACAACTGAATCCATAATGTCTCCCATGGATAATGGTTTCCCAAGCATGCAATAATTGTTTTTAAACAGGACAACCACAGAAATATTTGGCATCTTTATTATATAATTTTCTCCCATTTATAAGCCTTATAGTTTATTTTATGTTTTCACATGGAAGAAAAGAAACCCCAACAATTGTAGGAACAGAGCTGTGGTAATCTACTGTGGCAAAAGCTCACAAAATATCTAGTAGCACCTTTTCCAATTAACACATTTTATTAAAAGGCATAAGCTATGGCTTACTGCATCAGATGCAAAATTGGCTAGACTGATGTAGGATTTAAACTGTGGTAAAAGTTGGGGTGGGGAAATGTGGAAAAATAAATTGGTTATGCAGATGGAGATTATATGAGAGACAAATTACAAATACTTGGATAATTAATGTTGTGTTTGTTGAGTCCTTCTGAGATCACCTCAAAGCTTATACATTTTAATAAAATTTATTACTCAGAAAAGGTGTTAGCAGACTCCTTTTGCATTTATAGCACCACAGACTAACACAGCTCTTCTCCTACAGTATCAATAACAAGAAGCACGAAGCCAAGATTTACAAAACCTATCAAGAAATCGGCACACATACCAACAGGCATTATTTTTCTAATCAAATTAAAATAAAATGCGATCATTCCTAAAGGATGGAAAATGAAGACCCCTCCCAGCCTACATATTACAAACTATTGCCAAAGATTATGCCAAATGAGGGGTCCTTAGTGCTCTCTGAGCTTGCTTGTTTTCTTGCAAACATTTCATTACCCTAACTAGATAACATCATCAGTGCTAAGGAGTGTTTTGCTGTCAGTTTATATTCTGGTGTCTTGCCAGTCTGTGTGGGCGTGGGTGATCTTAGAGATTCTTTGGTTGGGCTGTTTACTGATGGCAGTTTCCAGATTGGGGTATTGTTTACTTGATTGTTGGTCTGAAGTTGACCTTGAAGTCAGGACCCTTAACTGAATCTGAGTGCTGATTATGGTGGAGAGGTGCTGGAATCTTTTTCTCTTTTGGGCTGGTTGTTAATAGACACATAGACATTAACAACATCTATAGACAATCAACCAGTCCAAAAGAGTAAAAGACTCCAGCACCTCTCCACCAGTTATCAACACTCAGATCAGCATAGATTAACTCCAAAGTCAACTTCAAATCAACAATCAAGTAAGCAATACCCCAATCAAAGAGCCATTGGTAAACAGCCCAACCAAAGAATCCCTAAGACCGCCCCCACCCACACAGACAGGCAAGGCAACAGAATATAAACTGATATCAAACAGCACTCCTTACTAGCACTGATGTTACCTAGTTAGAGTAATGAAACATCTGCAAGAAAACAAGCAAGCTCAGAGAGCACCAAGGACCCTTCATTGCAATCCTGAGCTACAAATATTCTCCTTTATAGATACATTTATAAATACATTTACAACAACCAAAAGTTAATCACCAATGCTATCTCTCCCCTGGAATTTGAACTCAATCATAGCAATAGAAATAGCATTTAGACTTATATACTGCTCCATAGTCCTTTACAACCCTCTCTAATTGGTTTACAGAGTCAGCATATTGCCCCTGACAAGCTTGATCCTAATATTACCAACCTCAGAAGATGGAATGCTGAGTCAACCTTGAGCCAGTCAGGATCAAACTGCTGACAGTTGGCAGAATTAGCCTGCAATACTACATTCTAAGCCACTGCGCCACCAGGGCTCTGTCATGAGTTCAGTAGGACAAAAACAAGAAACCTACACAACCAAACTCATCTCCTTGACGAGAAAGAAAGAAAACAAACTGTCCAAGCTTCTACAAGCATCCACTCACCAGAATGGGAAGACTTCGCAAACCATTCACAATATTGTGAACCTACAGGTTGACTCAGCCTTCCATCCTTCCAAGGCCAGTAAAATGGGGACCCAGATTGTTGGGGCAATATGCTGACACTGTAAACTGCTTAGAGAGGACTGTAAAGAACTATGAAGTGGTATAAAAGTCTAAGTGCTATTGCTATTGCTACAGTATCTGGCCACACATTCAGCTAATCTAAAGAGTCCATTTTTGCCCAAGTGACGTTCTACTTAACTGCATCGTTTAGCAATGGAGTAGCTTATCCAAGTTGTGGTTGTTAAGCAAGGACTACCTGTACCAACATCTTCCAACAAATATAAACCTCAAGACAAGCCATTAAGAACATTATCAATGGGGCCAAAACACCATATCTTGCCACTGGTCTGTGTGAATTTGTACTCACCCACTCCACCCCAACTTTTAGTAGTACAGGTAGACTTCGACTTTTAATCACAGCTGAGCCCAAAATTTCTATTGTTAAGCAAGACATTTGTTAAGTGAATTTCACCCCATTTTATGACCTTCCTTGCCATAGCTGTGAAGCGGATCACTGCCATGGTTAAGTTAGTAACACGGTTGTTATCTGGCTTCCACATTGACTTTGCTTCTCAGAAGGACACAAAAAGGTGTTCATGTCACCCTGGGACACTGCAACCATCATAAATATGAAGCAGTTGCCAAGGGTCTGAATTCTGATCACATGGCCATGAGGATGCTGCAACAATCGTAAGTATGAAAAACAGTCATAAGTCACTTTTTGGGGGGTGCTGTTGTATCTTTGAATGGTCACTAAACGAACTGTTGTAAGTCAAGGACTATTTGTAATAGGTACCTGAATGTTGAAGGGGAAATCTCCCAATCCAGTTAATGAGTAGAAATCACACGAACAGCTTGAGCCATGTTTAGTGAGCTATGCAGTGGACAGACTGCAAAGTTCTACCCACTAAGAAAGCAACGAGGCAAAGCTTATACAGTGATCTTGCTTACAGAAAAAAGACAATATTATCACTTGACATAAGAGTCCACCCTGAATCCATTTTCATAGTGACCTAGTATTTTTAACCTTTGATGTGTTAGTCAGTAACAGTCAGAGATCAACTACTTCTTTCCCAGTAAACAGGGCTTTTAGTCTGCAGTTTCAGCCTCTTAGTAAGCTATTTGCATTTTTATATTCAAGGTTTTAGCTAAACAGCAAAGCATCTCTGAAGCCATAGACCTTTCAAAAACAGACCATCAAAACAGAAAAAAACAGAGCACCACTGGTTGTCATAAGTCAAATTACTCAAATGTATGATTATTATTAAGTTACAGCTCACCCTGGATAATAACACTGCATTTTCTCAGTAATTGAGCGACAGGCCTATATGCAAACAACCATCTAATCTGAAGCATATTCTCACAAGCAATGCAAAACAACAGGACAAAGATGTTAGCATGGAAACCAGACCTACAAGAAATCCAGGTGGCTGCTTTGCTCCCACAACTACACCAACAGACTCATCATAGGCCCCAAAAATACTTGCACAAGATTAGAGTTACTTTCATATGCTGTTCCTCTAATGTGATATACGCCATCATCTGCCAGCAATGCCCCCCTTGATTCTACATAGGACAGATAGGACGAACTTTGCACAAAAGAATTAATAGACTCAAATAAGGGCAAATTAGCATCAGAGCATTAGCATCAATCTCAAAGGACACTCTATAGCAGATGTCAAAATGATCGTTTGGGAAAAATGGGACTTGAATTCCACCATTGAACAAGAGATCGCTGAACTCACATCAAAAGGTTTCAGGCAATCTCAGAAAATCTCAGCAAGAACAATTGCTTTTAATGCTACACAAAGTAATTGATTAATATTCTTGAGTCAGTTTCAAACTGTATCAGTCTAGCCACTCTATGCATCTAAAGAAAAAATATATAGCTCACAGAAGCTTACACCTTTTAATAAAATTTATTAGTCAGAAAAGGTGCTACCTTTAGGCTCCTTCAGAAAAAAAAAACTGAATTCCAGATCAGTCATCATCCATCTAATATTTTTCAGACACCTAAATGAGATTATATTTATCTGCAACAAATGTGTTGTAGAGATCTTGCTTAATATCCTTTAAATTTCATTCAATAGTTTCTAGTTCATCTAAAAGAGAACAACTAAATGAATTTGTTTTCTAATCCAAGGCAAATCTATTTTATTTTTTAGCATTTCTTTTTTAAAAAAAGTAATACAAAACAGTCTATTTTTATTGTTCAACATTTTCTATGTGATTGTTGATGAGAGCAACGGTATTGTCATCTTATAAAAAAAAGAACCTTATGTTACACTTAATATAAGGCTGACTTGAGTATATGAATGTGCATTGGGTGTGTGTGCAAGAGAGATTCTGAAAAAGAATAAATGCCCTTTTCCATTATTAGCTCTGATCCAGCCACAGTTTTCAACAGATAACTACCTAAAGACCACAGCTTTCAACAGAAATATTTTATATTTGTTCTGGTTGGCTGTTTTAATTATATTTCTTGTTCGATGCTGTGAGAATAGCATAGATTTAAGAAGAGGACAGAAATATATACATATATAAAATGAAGGTGCTTGTTCAACTTTCATAATATAATTTGATCTAATGGAGCTTTAAAAGATCTGCATGCCATTAATTATATATTTTCAATCACATACTGCATTACGATCAATTAAAAAATAATATGCTGTTCATTCATAGGCTAGGCATGCTGTATATTGCTATTCTGCAATCAATGCCTAATAGTCAAATATCTCTATTATTTTGAAGCCTCACACTTCATTGAGCTGCTTTTGAATGCTCCTAGATTTTAATGAGATGTTAATGTACATTTCACTATTTCTTCAAGTGCCAATAGTAATTTGATTTCATATTAACCACTATTAAAATGATTACTTTTGTCAGAGCTATAAATATTGGTACTGTCAGCATTACCCATATAATACCGATGCACACAAAGAAAACCTGTGCTTCTTTCTTGAAGACCTTAAACAACTTAATCAGAAGCAAACAAAGCAAAAATTAGAAGAATCTGCAAGTGACTGGAAGTGTCTATTGATTGCAAAATCTGGTCTGGAGTCTGATTCAGATTCGGAAAACTGCATGAAGTTTAACTCTGAGAGGATTTCCCCTGATTTTTATTTTGCATTTGGAACCCTTGGCACCTCC
>JANHJO010003102.1:9244-21922 GCA_032468235.1 Pseudoxyrhopus heterurus
GGCAAAGGTGGGGGATGTTTCCTTCCATGTGAGTTTCAACTTAAAAAGGTATTTTAAAATATCTCCCAAGGGGAGGGGTAGGCTTCACCTTCCAACAACAGCATATCAAGATGTACAATATAATTAAAAAGGAACGAAGAGCAATCCTGCTAAAGTCCTATTCCAGTGCCTGGAGGCTGTGCAGATTTGGGTGAGAGAGACGCTGGCCTAACCCTGGCAAGACTGAGCTGCTGTGGCTTTCACTTTTAACTCTGCCTTGCAACACACTCTCCCAGTCATGTTTGATGTTTGGCTAGTTTTCAGGTTTTGTTGGTACCAATGCAATTTGTGACTTCTCAAAGCCGGATTCAGGAGCAAAAAAATAAAAAAAATCAGTCAGGGCATAGTAATATAGGACTTCAGCAGTGTCCTTTGTTCTCCATCACTATTCTAAATGGCTCAAGGTTAACTCAGCCTTCCATCCTTCCGAGGTCAGTAAAAGGAGGACCCAGATTGTTGCGGCCAATATGCTGACTCTGTTAACACCTTAAACTGGATTTCTTTCAGGGATGGATCAGCATTGTAGTTTTCCTCAGCAGGCCAGCCAGGAGTGGGGGAGATGGGACTGCCGACCTCCTGCAGCATTTTGCCACCCAAAGCGAGGTGCGGGGGGACCACGTGTGACCCCCACATACCCCGTTTTCAGCTTGGACAGCCTCCTGCAGCACTCTGCTGGCTAAAAGAGGGTGTGCAGGGGCACCCCGCACCCCGTTTTGACTGCCAGAGGCATCGCGGGCCTGTCATTTGCTATTTCCAGGCCGGCCCCACAGGCCAGATTTAAGCACCCCACTGGCTGGATCCAGCTCACTGGCCTTGAGTTTGATACCCCTGCTGTAAACCGCTTAGCGAGGGCTGTAAAGCACTGTCAAGCGGTATATAAGTCTAAGTGCTATTGCTGTTATCCCTTTTAAAGATATGCTTATGTTCCCTAGCACCTGTTTACAGTGCATTTAACCCAATCCATATCTTTATATTGATTGCTTTGTCAGAAAACATTCATATTTGTTAAGACAATAATTATATAGGAAACACAGAGTCTCCATTTTACTCTCTCAGTGAAACAGAGCCCTTCTACCTAGAGAAAACTGGTAAAGCTTCATTGCCACTTCCTTCTCCATTTTAGACAAGGAGGGCTTTCCCCAACTCCAACCTTAAGCTGCTGTATGTAAACTGATTGGCATTAAGATGGATTAAGAAATACACTTCCAGATGTTAACCCCTTCCTTCACTTCAGTAATAACGATGGCTTATGTTCTGCCTGGACTGCACTTTCCAAAGCCCCCGATTAGTGGATTCCCATGTCTGTAATCCTTAAGTATTTTCCTTTAATTGGGTGGGCTTTTGAGGATGCCGCTTCTATTGACATATGATTTGTCCTCCATTGACCTCTCATCATATTCAACACTTCTTGTATGCTAATTGGTGGAGAGGCAAAAGAGGAAGACGAGGCATAGAGTTGTGAACTAAAGTGGATATATTTGCCTTCAATGACATGAGGTGCAGCAGAACTGGACAACATTGCTTGTGCCAGCACAAATGATAAAAACACTATTTTCAACATTTAGCATAGACAAGGCAGAGATTGTCCTTCCTGGTGGACTGGGGGAAGGCAAACAGTGGTATTGTGTGTTCCTGATATTGAGAAGAGGTCAGTAGTCTGTACTCATGCTACAGAATCTGTACAGATCAGACCTGAGTGCAAAGGAAAGCAAACAGAGGAGGAAAAAAAAATCTTTTTACTTATTCTGTATGTCTGTCCCTTTCAGCAAGATCGTTCCTCTCATTATCTAATATCCACTTTGTTAATGGTCAAGCATCACCTCTGTCCCCTTCCCTAACCTACCCATAGAGGAAAGAAAATAACTCTTAAGGCCATTTGCAAGACAAAGAAAGCCTTTTAATGAGAGAAAAAAAGCAACAACAAAGGAGCCAGCTGTTTCTTATCCTAGCAAGTTTAGTGGGGGCATAAACCCATGTAGGAAATAGAAGTGAAAACACATATAAATGCACATCTCTGGTATTTAGGACACAAGAAAGAACTTGCAAATAGAAGAGTCGACCCCTATATCCTAATGTATACTGGACATATAAATGGTGTTCCCAAATTGCTTTGTTTGGAATGTTGTTTATATGTGGGAACATGTGTGTAAAGAAATATTGTTTGTTTGGAATGTTGTTTATATGTGGGAACATGTGTGTAAAGAAATATTCAGTGTTTAGATATGAGCGATTCTACTGAGGCTTGTTTGATGTTCATTGCTTGTTGACCTGCATTGGCAAGGACAATTTTTAAAATTGCTACAGGAAGAATGGCTGTATGGAGCCTAACAAAGAATGATGAGGGTTCACTAGCCCCTGAAGCCAATCAGTATTAGGAAACTATGATCACCCTCTGCAAAGATTCTGGCAACGAGCTCTTTAATGCAAAGCAAGACTGTTCTGCTTTTTAGCAACATTTTTTTTCTCCTTAGGCGGAGTAATTGCCACATTTTTTTGACAGGCTTGCAGTATTTGCAGGACATGTTTAACCAGAAAGGCATTTTAATTTAAATCCATGTGGAGTTCTTTTAACCCCTTCCTAGTCCCACAGCTGACTGAGGTTAGCAGTTCATGCCACACACTTTGCTTGTGGCACAAGCACGTCCTTTGAATATAGGCAATTTATAGGCGCTGCATGTGCTGCCACACTTCTGCTTTGAAGCATAGCCACCCAGGCACTTTTCACCTTGTGTGTTAATCTGTAAGAAGACCAAAATCGGTGGTGAGCAAAGCACGAGGAAATTGTTATTGCCAAGTGTTCAAATATTAGATCACGCCTGCATTTTTCACCTGGGGTTTGAATGTTCTTCACTATAAATATCTTGTTTTATTCTATAAATGTATATGACTGCTAAATTCTACGGTTCTGAGCAGTAACAACAATCATACATGATTTTTTTTTCCACTATGGCCCTGGGTACCATGGCTGATGGATGGGGTAACAATTTTTGAGGGTTTTTGTATATTGCTATGGGTGTGTGAAGTTTGGTGATTTTTTCCGCTGTGCATTATATTGCCAGTGATGCTGGGGAGCCAAGAGTTACCAAGGGAGGATGTGAAAAGCAAAAGAGGCAGCAGCTGAGGAATAGCAAAATCCTATCTAAATCTGGCTGGACAGCGGTGGACTGGTGGAGGGGCAGCAATTTGCAGCTTCTCAGCTTCAAAAGTGTGGAAGTGTCTGTCAGCAGAGCCTCATGGGAATAGAATCAGCTACTTTCAGGTGGCATTTGACAGGCTCCTGAAGGCACAGTGATGCAGAGAGGAGGAGGTCAGGTTAACAGCAACCTTATTTTTCATTCTCCACCTCCTGACTTATGCCGAGAACAGGAGGATAGTTGGCTGGGCCAGGCGATTATGGAGGGGTGTCTGTGGCTACAGCTTCCTGGGAGCAAGAATCCCTGCTTGAAAGAGGATGGATGCCAAGACAGACAGCAGCAGTGGGACCTGGAATAGGTGGTGGTCTTGTGGAAGTACTGACCTGGTTCCTGTGGCTGCTCTTTGGCTGGCCAAATGGCCAGCACTCATCTTGGCAACGTCTTCTCTTTCTCTGGGACTCAGGATTTAGATGGATTGGCATGATTTCAATTACGGTGGCTGGTAGCCTTGTAGGGGAAGACTTGCATCTGCAAGCATGTTTTTTTTTTAATTGTTATTTTGGAGAGGGGGCCGAATCTCCTGCCTTTGGGTAAGAAATGGAGAAGATCAGGTTCAGCCTGCCAAACTTATGGGATGTGAAGCTTCTTTACTGACTCAGGTGAGAGTGGGGTGGTTAGGGAGAGGATAGAGAAGGTTTGATAGGGGAGATGTCTCAGGTTAGCCACTGAGTGGTTTCAGAGGAAGCATTAACTTGGGTGGGGGCTAATCTACCTCCTGTTGTTTATGTTGGGCATATTGGGTTTCTTCCGGATGGGAATGGGAGGGAGTGGGCAAGGGGAAGGACATGATGTGCAGGAGGAGAGGGCAGGGGAGGGCACTACGTTAATGAACAGCACAGGGAAGTCTGGCATATTCTGGCATCCTGTCTTCAACCACAAGACTGGTCTGCAGAGCTTCAATGTCTGCTTGCTTGTTGCTATTTAATGCCAGGTTGGTTAGCAGAAATCTTTCCTCATTGATGATTAGGTTATGGATTAGAGGGCTGTTGTGGCTTGCATGATTGAAACCTGGTTGGGCACGGGGTTATGCTCTCTGGCATGTTCTCTCCTGGGTTTCAAGTGTGGCACCATCTGGGTATGGATAGGGACATGGTCAGATCTGAGATTCTATTTGTGAGGTTAGGTCATATGGATAAGATGGAACTGCTGCTTCCTTACCTCTGTCCCTCCAATATAGAAGCATCCTGCCCAAATTCCTCGACTCTGTGATTAAATTGATGGTGATTTTTCCTAGATTCTGGGCAACTTCAGCCAGTCTTCAGCCTGGAGTTCATAGCTACCATGGCAACCATGGACCTAATCCAATTTACTTAGAATCCAATCCAGAATTGAAGTCATATACTTGACCTGGTCTTTGTCTTGGAGCAGTTACATAGTGTCCCTTGTTATGGTCAGATCTCATCCTCTGAAGGGAAGAGAGGCTTTTTCAATCAGGTCATCCCAAGTGACTGAGGGACCCAGAGTGCGGATTCTGCACTTGTGGATCTTGCATGATTCCTTGGTTATCTGAGGAACTGCAGGAGATGAAAAACACAGGAGATCCCTAAAGCCCTGCTGGTGAAAGATGAGGAGTGAAACTGATCTGTCACAGATAATAGCCTTTATTAAGACTTATCTTATGATGATTAGAGTAGCAAAGTCAGTTTACTAATCTACTCTTCTTGTGCTGCAGTTAGCTGGCCAATGACCCTATTCAGAATGATCAGGTCCCTTTGGGTAAGGAGAGATTGGAGTAGCCTTTGCAGAGTAGCTATGAGGAATATTCTCAGCATCTGGTGGATAATGTCATTCAGTTAGTCTTGGAATTAGATGTTGGCTGAGCAGGGACTTCGGAAGTGACTGGGCCATGTCTGAGCTTGGATATCTGGGAGGAATTTGAGCTGGTTACTCAAGTCTCTTGGTCTTCTTTAATGTCTACATGAGACCTCTGAAAATGCTTATCTGGTAGTGTGAGGTATGGTATTATCAATATGCTGATGATTTCAAGTTATACATTTCCACATTGGCCAGCCAAGTAATATGTTAGCTTAATGCCAAAGACTTGAAGGGAATGGGGAGAAACCAGCTGTGGGGTTTTCATTCTCCTGGGTCTATTGATATGTCATTCTTGTTCAAATACAGTAGCACTCTCCTAGACTTAGTTGGTGTGCAACCTTGGAGTTCCCCCTTGACTTATGGTTTCTGCTTGCAGAACAAATAGCAGTCCTGGCTAAGGGCACTTGTTTGTACAGATCCATCTTGTGCATAAATTGCACCCATTCCTGGTCCGAGAAACCTTGCTTATGGTCATTCATACATGGTTTTTTCCTGGTTGATTACTTTAATCTGCTCTATGTAGAGCTGCCCTCGAAGACCATGGAGAAATTACAACAGATCTAGAATGTGGCAGCACAGTTCTGGGCACTTCATGGTTTACCCATATTACACCATTGCTGTGCAAGCTGTAGTGCCTTACAGTTTATTTCCAGATTCAGTTCAAAGTGCTATAAAGCCTGTAAGCCATGTGGGAACGGGGTCAAGTTATTTATGGAACTGACTCCCCTGAGGGTATCTGCCCATTCCATTAGGTAAGATATAGAGGGCACATTCCAGGTTCCTTCCTTAAATGTTGTCATCTAGTGGGACTTAGGATGCATATCTTCTCCACTGCTGCCCCTGCCCTGTGGAAAACCCTTCCTCCGAGATCCAGTAGGATCTCACCTTCCTCGTATTTCAGAAGGCCTTGAAGAATGGTCTCTTCCCATAAGTACTGGGGTAGGATGGGTTTGATGCCCAGCATGATGATATGTGGATATGTGAGAGAATGTTGCCTTGGGGCACCATGAGTTTTTATTGAGTTTTTATTTTATTTTACTTTATTTATCTGTATTCTGGGTTTAACATTTTTAATGTTTTGGTTACAATGGAGAGTCAGTTTGGCTTATGGTTACAATGGAGAGTCAGTTTGGCCATTGGTTAAGGTTCCAGGCTAGAAACTGGGAGACCATGAGTTCTAGTCATACCTTAGGCATGAAAGGTGGCTGGCTGATTTTGGGCCAGTCACTCTCTCTTAGCCCAACCCACCTCATAGGGTTGTTGTTGTGGGGAAAATAAGAGCAGGAAGAAGAACTGAGGCTGGAGGTGATTGGTGCAGTGACAGAGAAGGAACCCACCCCCCACTCTGCTCAAGCCTGTGGTTTTTAGTTGTATTTAATTCTTGTAATTTTTAATTGTTATATTCATAATTGTTTTTATATTTCTATTTTAGTACATTGTAAGCCACCCAGAGTTACTTTGGATAGCAATACGTGGCATGTAATAAATAAATAAAAATAAATTACAATAATGGTGAAATATAAATTAAAACATAAAAATAAATATGGGCAACGATGTAAATCCTTTAAAATAATAAATTCAGTGAAAACCACAAACCACACAAATACCGTAGGAAAAGCAACCATTAAAAGGCAGTTAGGCATGTGAGATCCACCACCTTCTAACTTAAGATCTGGGAAAAGAGCAAGCTTTTCAGAGTTCTTCTGAACACAGCCAAGGTGAGGCCATACATGTCTTGGTGGGAATGGTGCTCCAGAGGGCAAGAGACGGGAGCCCTTCCTACATCTCATTATGTGGCACTTTTAATGGATGGGATTTGGAGCATGCCAACTCTGCCTGATCATATAAACTGGACAGAAGCCAGAGAAGACAGATGGTCTTTTAGATAAACAGGCACCTATGAAGGGCATTATATGTAATAACCAGCACCTTGAATTGTATCCAGGAGCCTATTGGTAAAAAGTGCAGCTCACACAGGAAATGTGTTACATGAGCCTGAGTTGACCCGTGCACCTAACTGTCTTCGTTACCGCATTCAGGACCAGTTGCAGCTTCTTACAGCCCCATGTAGACCGCATTGCAGTAGTCTATCGTTTTATTGTTGCTTTATTACTCATCTTGTGGGCTATTTTCGAAATATTTTATTTCGAAAGGTGATGTATAAATGAATAAAATCAATAAAATAAATTGATTGTATTGTTGCAAATCCTGTACTAAGTATCTGGTTTATCTTCTGAAGTGCAATCTGACTATCGCTGCGGTTTTCTGTGCATCCTAAAAATACAACAGCTGAGTCTCAAACTGTACTTAAAAACGTTACTTAAATATTCAGTTTTAGTTTAACAGTAAAGAGAAGTTAGATGTATATCAGTACCTTTAGCAGCGATTAGTAACTTTTGTGGTGACAGGGAAGCATTCAAAATAATTTATTGGTGATGCATTTTATTTGTGTGTTCACTATGGGGAACACAGGTATAAAAGACAGACAGTAGCTTCACCTAATTTAAATAAAGAATTGTCCTTTCTACATCCTTGAAGGTAGGTTTTGATGCATAATAAATGAGAATATTGTAGTTTTCATTATTTTGGGTGTACAATCCCTCACTTTCCCATTTTCAAGCAAATGCTATGGTGGCATCATAGCTGAACTGAGATATTTTGCAGAGCATATTAGAAAATTTGGGGTAACTTTAATAAAATAATAAAATATTTTATTAAAATGAACATGTAGGCCTTACAATACATGATAATGTTCATTTCATCTTGTTCTCCGGTATATTTTTAAAATTTTCCCTGAACTTCTTTGTTTTCTTCATGACAATCAATCAATCCAAAATTAATGAGAAATCCTGATTTCTGAAATCAACTGATTTCAGGTGTGTTGTGGGCTGCATTGTACTTACTATCTTACTATCATTTTACTATCATTTTCATGGTATGATGCTTATACTATTATTAACAATATTAACATTATCCTTCCATTGCTGGTAGATATCTTTTTCTTTATGTCTTTATGATAAAATTATCCCAGATGAAATGCCTTTGATGGCCTTTTTGTCTCTAGTTGTTTATTCCCTAAAGTACCTGTTTACAATTTTGAAATCTATTTAGTCAATATACCTCACTTGGAACTAATACAGTAGCAGTAGCAGTACAACTGAACTATAAATATAGAATAAAAATGCAATAGTATTACAACTTAACAGAATTAATTATGAAATTATAATAAAAATAAAGATCCTCTACACTAAAAGGTCCACAAAATATAATACCAAGAGCTATATACCAGTATTAATATCATTAAGCATGGTAGCTGGAGGGAAGAGCCCCTTACCATTCACACATGAAAACAATGTGATAAATTGCCAGCAACTCTCAGTATTATGGTGGTAAAAGATACCTCCCATGCACATGTGAATTGGATTCACCATCACCTATGAGGTGCCTCTCCATACACTATTTAAGGTGCCACTATAAGAAACCATTCACAGCAAGCTGAATTGACCCTGAGTGGTGACAGAGGAAGGAACTGAATAGGGATCAGTGGCCCAGTAAACCAAAATAGGTGAATATTTTCTTATAAGGGCACTTTAAATAATTCACCTATACGGAGAGGCATATCATAGATGGTGGTGAATCCAATTCAAACAGATTTACTGGCCATATCTCAAAAATGATATAGCTGACATGCTGACCTAGTAGGAAGGGGGAAAAAATGCAAAGATCACCCAGATGGATTTATCAAAACATCCTAATATCATGCTGTATTTATACTATGTCGGCCTTTTTCTTTTTCTTTCCTTTGAAATGTAGTAGGCCAAAGATATATAAGCTTGGTGTTGCTTTTATTCAAGACTGCTCAGCAGCCAATGCTTTGCTACAAGCTCAGTGTACATTGCCTAGTATGCATGCTAATAAATTTATGTTGTATCTTCAATGTGATGTGATGTGATTGCTCTAAGTGAGCCAGATTTTGGCTACAACAATAAGTAGCTTCACACAGTGTAAATGGATTATCCATTGATTTCTGTTGCATAAGCCAAGGCAGTAAGGAAAATGAGCATAGAACTTAATGTTACCAGTGAATAGTGTTGATTGTTAATCCTATCACAATAAGATGCTATTACATTTTAGATGCTTATAGGAAAACTGAATGTATTAGGCTGCTGTAGTCATTGATTATTGGCAGATGTAAGAAGTCACGAGTGAAGGCAAATATACGTGTCCCAGGATAAATGAATGGCAGAGAATGGAAAGATTTATATTCGTTGCAGCCATCTGGTTGTTAGCACTCTTTATGAGAGTTGGAGGTTTATCTGTGCCCTCAGGGTCACCTGAATAGTTCAAATTGGTGTGGAATCTTCATGGAACTGCTGAATTGTTGTAAATAGAAAATTGGCAGTGTCATATTCCCCCCCCTTTGTTGAGAGGGGTCTCTCAATCTTAATGTAGATGGCCTCTTTGACCCCTTTTTCAAACCAGAATGCGAGAGAACATTCTGGTGAGAGAGAAGTTCCCTGAGGATAGGCTTTAGCACAAATCCGCAAGCTCAGAAGACTAAACCTCTGGTCCTGGTGACCGACCCAGATGTGATCCTTCAAGATGTAAGAAATGAATCTGAGTGAGCTGTTTCTTCCTTCCTCATAGGCAGTGGTGGTTACCTAGACTTCCAATTTCATATCTTTGTAACCATAGTTTCAGTCAGTCATCATGGCAAATTATCAAAAGTCTTCACGGTAGCTGAACTTACAGACAATAATGAAGAAAGGAGGCTTTGCTGAAGTTCACTGTATAATCATTAATTCATTGCTCACTCAGCACCAACAAATTTGTTGAGTTGGAATCAGCCATGAGAATTGCAACTTGCTTGTTTGTAGCAATTACTTTTCTTTCTGTGGTCAGCCCCTGAGGGCATGATGTCTCCACCCTGCCCTGCTATGCCCCCCCCCGATGACTTCCCATCCATCCATTGCTGGACAGTAGGAATAAAAAAACCCACAGTTTTATTATGCTTCCTGTCACTTGGACTAGAAGAAATAATTGAGAGAACTCTGGTTAAGTTCATCTATTTTTTTAAAAAAAGCTCTACTATATCATTGATGACCAATGAACAAGCTCAAAACAGACAACAAAAGTTAAGCCTTTTATTGGTGCACCTAAAGACTGATAAAACAAAAAGCGGGGGAAAGCAGCAGTTTGTCATTCCAGTAGTCTACTGGTAAAACAAAGGGGAAAAAAGGCCCATCATTTCACCAGTTCATCGTGTTCAGCTTCTTCAGAAGAGGACAGACCCGCAGCAGCCCAGAATGAAATGGCCTTGGAGGGCAGCAACCCATGAGTGGAGAGGAGAAGGCACATACAATACACAGTTGCCAATTGGAGGCATTTACATATTACAAAATAAAACATAGCAGGTAAACCATGTAACACTATTTGTTCTGGCAGAAGTTGGGAAAGACTTCTTTTGACTCAAAGCAAGAAAAGATGGAAAAAGTATACCTTTGTGATGAGCTAGGTCTGGGATAATTGAACATTTTGTGCGCTGTGTGTTCCTATTCTCAGGAAATGGTTAGTGGCCTGTTCTTGTACTGGCACAAACAGGATGCGTGGATGAACCCAATATCTGATAACTTTGTTAGATAAAACTCACTATGGCCATACACATTTCAAAAATGATTTGGAAAAGGTGTTTGAACATTATTATGTAAACATAGCTCTCTGTGTGCAAAAAGAAATCACGGTGTTTTAATGAATATCAGAGAAGTATTGTGGTCACAGAAGATTTGAAGTGATTCTTTTCTGAATAATTTTGAAGTACTGTATACACAAAACACATTCCTGTATAAGTTTTTGTCTCCCAAACATAGCATCAATAACCATCATTGCTTTCATTCTAGGAAGCAATGAGTTAGAATCTGCAATAATTTCTTTGAAATATTATGGTTTAGGCTGGGGTGATGTCAGGGTTCCGACCAGTGCCCTAACACAATTAACAGTCTCAAGCCACCTGGCAATAAAAATCCAATCTTTTATTAGGAGCACCATGTCAGCATTACCAAGGTGAAGCCAACTCTGACTTCACCCCCTTTGCACCTTGCCTCTGACCCTATTTCCCCCTCCCCCCAAAGTGTGTCACCTGTCACATTCTCCAACGAGGTAATTTCACGGGTTGTGGAAGTCACGTCCTCCAGGCATTGCTGGTATCCGTTGGAGATGGCCTTGACTTGCTCGGCCAGACTACGCCATGTTATGACTGAGGAGTAAATTCCTTGGTGCGAGGCGCGATCTCCCATCCCCCTGCCTATGGAACTCGGGAGCAGGTCAGGGAAGCTTCACGAGTTGACAGGTAGATTGTCACTGAAATTGTAGCCACTATGCTACCTTGTTAGTATAAGAATTTGGGAATGTTTATGCAAATACTTTAGCATCCTATTGATTCTTATATAGTTCCATTTGGTGATACTTTAAGTATATGCAACTGCTGTGGAATCCCTTAAATCAGGGGTGAGGAACTATGACCCTGTTATAACTTGTGGACTACAACTCCAAAATTCCTGCACCAGCCCAAATCTTCAGCAAAAAGGTTATTCTTTCCTTTAAGTTCAAAGGGAATAGATTTGCATTGGACCACTGTAGATAGAAAGCCAAGGAAGTAAAAAAAAAAAATCTCCTCAGGGTGCTCTAGAAACACAAACTTTATTCTTTAAAAAGAAGGAAAAAAAACCCTCTATATTAGGTAAGCCCAGTCACAGAAAACTTGCTTCTTTGATATGCTGAAGTAAAACCATGCCATTTAACCTCTCCTCTCCAATAATGTACTAATTTTGGCTCAGATTTCAACTCCCCGTGAGTGCCAGGCCTCTTAGCCTTATCATAATCCTGTCGATGCTTTCTGATACTCCATTCCTCAGTTTTCTTCCTGGTCTGCTGCCACCTTGCTTCTGTCCCACCATTAATTACGTTTGCCTTGCTCAGCGTTCATGATGGCACTTCTGCAATGCTTCTTCCCTTCATTAGAATACTCCGGGTATATGATGCCTGACACTGGGCTTCGTGTTCTCAAGTAAATAAATGTTGCAGATAAAAACACCGACTGTTGGCTATATTCCTATTTGGAAGTGCTGCAGCAGGGAGCAATACTTCTAAAGAGGAGCAGAAGTTGAGTCAGCTCAGTTTGCTATAATAATATATTATTGGAAAGCACCGTGATCAAGGGTGGTTTACTTCAGAAATCAAACAGCCCGTGGAGCTGACTCAGCAGATTTTGTTGGGGTCGGGCCTTTCTACGCCCTTCACCTTTTAGCAACTTCTCAAGCAGGGAGCTTTTGATACCAATTCCAGCAGTGTTCTGACTTTCAGTCACTGAACAGGAGGAGTTTGAGCAAGAACATAACTTTATATTAAATAATTTGCCTATCTGGGCTAGTATTATCCAGAATCTCAGATTAGGTTCCTCACCTTGTTGCTGCCTAATTCTTTTTTACTAGAGCTTTTCCATCAGAATCTGGTGACAATCATTTGAAAGGACTGTGTTTACATGTGAAATTTATGGACAAAAGTGTTAATGTGATTGCTTTTGTTATCTATTGTAAAAATTCTCTATATAGAATATAAAACTGCAATTGATACA
>JANHJO010003102.1:39746-49931 GCA_032468235.1 Pseudoxyrhopus heterurus
GATCAGCCAAACTGCTGATCTGCAGTACTGCAGTACTGTGTTTTTACCACTTTGAGCCACTGCAGCTCCATCCAGGCTTGAGCAAGCTTGAATTGCTTAAAAAAATACCAAATTTGTTCTATTCTATAGATCCATTGTTCTTTAGAAGGTGATAACTGGTGCTGTAAGAAAATATTGGGGACAAAGATTGTATGTATATTAAAATCATAGAAGTAAAATAATATTGGTGAACCTGAAAATGTGATACGATGAGAAGCAAATTTGGATAGTTTTCTTCCTGTTCTTCAAGCTAGTATTTGCATGGTGTCTCATCAGTGTTTTTTTCCCCTTTTAATTCTGTTAGGAAGGAAGTTATGAGTTTGATCTAAATTAGAGAGACTGAAAAATTTCCCCCCATCTATCTGGTTGCATTGGTTTCTGCTATGTTTCTGAAATTGGTGGATTAAATGAATGACACTTCTTGAAAAAGGAGCATCTTTACAGAAAATGATGAAACATTTTAGGATCATAATGCAAAATGATTCTATTGCTTGTGATTTTGTTGTAAAATTCCATTTAGATCAGGAGTGGGGGAACTATGGCCCTTTTATGACTTGTGGACTTAAATTCCCAGAATTCCTGAGCCAGCTGGGAGTTGAAGTCCACAATCATAAAGAGGCCATAGTTTCCAACCTCGAAATTAGATGAATGATGGCAAGTAAAGTAGAGCAGGAAATATTTTATTTGCTGTGGATGGGGAGAAGGTCAAAGGTGAAATTTGATATAAAAAATGGCTGCAGCACATTTAAACTTAGGGGTGGCTTTAAAAGAGGAAATAAAAGACTTAAAAAGAGATATTAAGTCCCCTCTTAATGGCTGGTAGATATAATGACAAGACATAGTGTTTCTTTAAATACCAGGTTCTTGAGAGCCAGTAATATCTACAGTTTTGCCTTGCTTATGGATTTCATGCAAGGATGTAGTTGGCTGCTGTGAGAAACAGAATCCTAAATTAAGATCTCTTTATTCTGAACCAAAAGCAATTTAACTTTTTTGTTAGTGGACTCAGATTATTTCATCAGTTAATTAAGTGACTTCATATGAACATCTTATTTTTTTTAAAAAACACATCTGTATTCACATAATATGCTAGCTTGTAATCATTACAAATTTAATTTACTGAATTTTCAAATTTCTGGGTTTCTACAATATACTAGCCATACAAAATAGCACCCATATATCTTAGCCTGGATTGTTGTTCAAATTTAACCAATGTGGTAATTGTCAATTACAATTCTTTCAAAAAAATCCACAATTACGAATAAGATTTTGGGAAAAAAAATATTGAAATGTATATTAATGTTTTAGAAGATAAAAGGTGATGGTAACTATGATCCAAGTATTACGATTAGTTTTCCTCTTATTTGGGATCCAAAAATGTATAGGCCTGAATTGGAAAATGAAGTGATAATGAAACCTCATGCTGATCTTTAGTCAGAATGAATGGGCAGCCATTAAGGCACAGATGAGAACAGCTTTTAAGTAATAATGTTTTCATTACCTTAACACATTCATGTTAAAAATATCTAATTAAGACATCTTAATATCTAAATCCAATGTTTGATATATTGACTACTTCTTAGAGTTTTAATTTTTGTTACTAGATATTCAGCTGTCTTATTATTTAAGATATTTTAACATGAGATTTATTAGTTGTCCAACTCCAATGGAGGATTTGATTTTTTTGGCACCAAGGTTGCGCTCACACAACATACAATAACCCTAACGAATGTATTAAAGAACAGAATCTCCACATGAGATGTTATGCCTCACATGTTAGATGTTAATTTAATATCCTATTAATATAAATTTATTTATTTATTTATGTGTACAATTACCTAGTGTTCAGGTCACAGTAGTGACTCTGGGCAACATACAGAAGGGTAAAAACACAGATTACAGATCCAAACAATAACATCTGAGGTCAAAAACTGTAATCCCAACCAGTAAAATACAATATTAACCAGCAGAGCTTGTGTATCCTCCAAGCCTGAATACCTGGGTGGAATAGCCAGGTCTGGAAGGCCCTACAAACTGCCAACTCCATTTATATCTAATTTACTGCATTATTTGAATCTATCCTTAATACTCAAATAAATCTGATAACATAACCCAACTGAGTGAAGAAGTCCTGGTTTCCTTTGTATGGCAGCCATTCAGAGATTTGAAGAACATATCTGAAAGACTGCTTGACTCCAGTTGTTTCTACCTGCTCAATGTGGGCCAGCAGAGTAGGTTTACTCCAGGTTCACTCCATTCAACACTGTCATTTTGTAGTACCTAGGAAGTATGTCTTTCCTGTTGTAGCTCATACCATTGGGAACAGTACTTTCTCCAGAAATAAGGATGGTGCCTTCTCTCCTAGGGTTCTGGACAACTTTGAAAAGCTAGCTTAGGGTTGATGTTTACTATTTGTTAAAGGGACATGTTTTATTTTGTTTATTTTGTTGTGTATTGGATCACTCTAATCTGTGTTGTCTCTATGAATTAATACTTTTAGCTGCTTTAATATTTTTTAGTTTTGTACATGACCCAGAGTCTACTGGAATGGCCAATAAATGTAAATAAATTTCCTAACTCTTTTCAACTGTAAATATTCCTTCAACATTTTCTAATAAAATACTTTTTCCTATATTTGACTGTTCTCTTAATTCATTCTAATTAATCTATGCCTTTCTGAATTACTATATCCAAAACTGGGTGTAATATTCCACATGGGTCTTACTAACATGTGATTGGAATGCAGTCTTAAATCACTGCAGTGTATTTATGAATATTAATTTCTTCTGAAATCACATCTATTTTTGTAACCATAAAAGGCACTATCCTCATTTTTAATTCATCTTACTAGGGCCCAAAGAAAGCTGTTGGGGAGGATGTTTTTGGGTTATATTTGCAACATGTACATATGGCTCATTTTGCTTCAGTGTATCTTTGATTAGTGACTCTTTGTACTATCTTAAAGGAGACATATTTTGCCAGTATTTTGAAACAAAAATGGCATAACAATATAATATAGAATCTGTTGAACTGCAACAAGTGTCTCTTATAAAATTAAATCCAAATTCCATTGCCATTAAATTCTTAAATCATTTTTTTGAGGGGGGATTATGTGGCAAACACATAACCCCAGGAAAAAGTGTAACTTATTTAAGAGTTGCTGAAGATGCTATATGTCTGTGTGTCCTAATCATTATTTCACTTTCATAATATGTGTATCAGAAATTTGAAACATTTGTATCTACTGAAGCAGAAGATTTTCGTTTCATTAATAGTGCATTGGGGAGTTTGTAGAATAGGAAAAATAGAGAGTCTCCATAAAGAATTAATGAACTTTCCCCTTTTCCCATGCTGCTTAAATAAATAAATACAAGTAAAATTACAGAAATCAACAATGCCTTTGTCTGTGTCTGTCTCAAATCCCTTACTGGTGTTGCCTCATTTTTTGTGAAAATATGAAATAAACGTTTCAGACAGGAAACTTCTGTTTGTAGTTTATGTGTATCAGTACTTTAAAGACATTGGGAAAAAAAGAAATGGTTGTTTTATTTAAGACTTCTTTTAAAAAGGCAAGGCCATTTTATAGAACAGAAAGAATATATAGATTCTATAGCTACTGATTTCAATAGAATCACTCATTTTCAACATGATCAGATAAAATCATGATCAGATATAAGCTATATTGTAATAAATTGTCTTTTTCTGAAATACATAAGGCTTTAACAGTCATATATTCATATCTTTTTTATGTTTGGCATGTAATGTGATGTTAGTGATACCAAATCTGTAACATATCATATATACAGAATACAAACACATGCACACAAACATGAACGCTATCTTGTACTTATCATATATATATATATTCCCTTGAGATTTCTTCTTTTTCCAAATAACATGCTAGTGAGTAAAGCATATAAAGGCAGGATGATAGAAATGCAAAATCTATTATATCTTTGTCTATCCTTCCTTTCACCTTTCCTTTGCTGCACTATCTTGTCTGTCTGATTCTCACAGGAGACATGGACTACAGCTGGGACCATACATCTTGGCATAGCAGTGAGGCATCCCCAATGTCTTTGGTGAGACATGTGGAGCCTTACCATTTAGTTTCCTTTACCATTTCATGTTTTCTTTGTTTTATTTACATCTCAGCATGTTTTCTTTCTTGTATCCTTTTTTATCCCATGCCTGTAGGGGACAGTCAAAGGGGAAAAAGAAAAACTAGTGAGCAGGCAGTTTTGTCGGACTCTAACATCTTATCTGAAAGACAAAAGAAAATGGTGTGTTTTGGTGGCCAGTCTTTGGAAGAGGACTTGGAATGGTCTGAACCTCAGATTAAGGACTCTGGGGTAGACACTTGTAGTAGCACAACTCTAAATGAGGAACATAGCCATAGTGAAAAGGTATTGGCTTTGTGGTGCCTGCATTTTAATCTGCTCATTTGGTCTTTGTTTGCTCTCTGTCACTCATTAAAACAGATCAAGAATACAAAGGCAGGTCTAACCTAACATTTCTTGAGGTGCAGAAAAGAAAAACAAAACCACAATTATGGATCACTGTGTGGATATCCAAAAGTATAAGGAAGAACAAAATTATCCAGGCACTAAAAAGAAGCATTGCTTATATGGACATGCAATACTATTTTGGTGATATTATCTTTATGATTAAACAGAATTATTTCTGGATTGGCAAGTTTAATTACCACTTTAATGCCCCTGGGGTTGGAAATTAAATTAATAGTTTGATTCCCAGGTTGAAAAAAATGGGAGAGGGGGAACTGTATCTATTTGGACAGAATTGTTTTTCTTTTTTCCCTTTCATTGCCATGTTCATTTGTTTTGTCACCGTGATATCTGCATTATGGGGTAGTAGTTGTATTTGCTGTATGTGGTTTATTATTGCTCTTTCTTGCTTTCTGTTGTAGGCTATCACTGTTGCCAAATGTAATGTGCATGTTTATTTGTGTACATGTGAGAGCATGAAACTAGTACATTATGTGAAAAAGTGCTATGATTATACAAAACCAGATGTTCTAAATTTGAAATCGTGGCTAAATTTTTCAGAAATACTGATATGTATTATTCTGGAACTTATGTGTACTAAATAAGAATTAACTGTTCAGATATAGCTAAGAAAAAGTTTAAATTATTAGTTCATTTAAATGAATTTTAGAGACTGAACATGGTGGGATTTATTTTCAAGTAATATGTGGTTTTTTAATTACTTAAGATCATAATTCATTTGTTAACTTTTCAACTATTTTTGTGTTAGAACACCCATTCATGCTCTCTATATTTATAAATATAGAGTTCACTGTTTTCACATCCCTAATGATAAGCTGAATTTGTTTTCAATGTGTAGGTATGATTTAGGTTTATTTGGTATAATTATTTAGGAAGTTATGAGAAATGACTTCTGATAATCTAATGGAATGATACGAACTCTGATTCCTATCTGCAAAAGCAGTAATAGTGTAATCATAGCTATTTCACAGTACTTAATAGTGCCAAATAAATGTGATGCTGGGATTCCTTTTCACAAATTTAATTTTTTTGATTTTTATTTTGTTTAATGTATACTCCAGCATCCTGTAACCTGGCAGCCATCCAAAGATGGGGATGGCTTAATTGGCCGAATTTTGTTAAATAAGCGCCTAAAAGATGGAAGCGTGCCTAGAGATTCAGGAGCAATGCTTGGACTTAAGGTTAGTAGTCAAAGTTTTCAGTTCAGATGAAAATATTTTTTATTAGAAATAATTATTCTTTTTTATATATCTTAAAACTATTTTAGAAAACAAAGATACTACTTACAACCAATTAAAAAAGTGCTTAATCATAAGAATCCATTGGAGTTGGGTGGCCAATAAGTTTGAATAAATAAATATTCTCTAGATGCTTTATTTTTTTCTTGTTACAAATGTATTAAGAACTATTAATAGTTAATAAAATTAACTAATTAATTAAAATCAGAGAACATTACAATTCTGTTCTGTGAGTGCATTGGTAGCCAGTTTTCTTCTTGGTTTATTTATGGTGTTAGTAATGACCTGTAAAGTCCTAAATGACATAGGGCTGGGTTATTTGAGGGATTGACTCTGGTTACAACTACTCACCCCATCGGGTCTGGGAGAAGGGGCATGTTATGGGTCTTACCCACTAAGGAATATTATCTGACGGGGCCCAGGAGGAGGGCACTCGCCCTATGGAAAATTATTTTCCATGAGATTAGATTGGTCCTAACCCTGTTGACCTTCCAAAAGGACTTGAAGAAATGGGTTTGGCATCATCTCTGGGGATCCAGTGATGGTGCGGAGTCTTCAGAATGGTAGTACTATTAGTAAAATAAATTGCACTGTCCTGCAATTTGTTTTTCTGGACTTTAATGGTTTTTAATTGTTTAAGTGTGTCTTAATGGCTTTTGTTTTTAATATTTTGATCATTTCTTTGTATTGTTTGGGTTTTTTTTAACTGTGTGCGCTGCCCAATCACATATGTGAGATAGGCAACGATAAAATTTGAACAAATAAATAAAATTTTAATAACATGAAATTAAAGCATAAAATCTTTTTGAACCTCAAAACGGAGTATTTGAGCAAATTTAGAGCAGGTTTGCAAGAAACAAGAAAGTTAGAATGTAAAGACGAATAATATTATGAATTATGTATGTATGTAGGTAACATTGAATGCAGGCCTATACTCACTTAAATTTATGTTAGCTGAACTCCACTAACATAAATTTAAGTAAATATAGGTTGCTCAGCAACTTCATCTGATCAGTTATATTTAGTGTGGCTTAATATAAACTAAAAATATTGTGCATCATTTTCATACGTGGCTATGTTTAGTATATTTAGCCTGACCTGCCCCAAAGTGTTATACATAATTATTTATATATACATTACAGATTAAATTTTTGATGATCTTTCCTTGACAATGTAGTTGGAAGCAACTGGAGAATTAAACTCAATCCTTCATGATTGAAAAATACAGGTGCTACATATGTCACGTCCTCGGTTGTATGACTTTCATAAGTTCATTTTACATAAATTCAAGTCCCACTAAGGGACCCTGGGGAGTTGGGCGGCATATAAATGCAACAAAATAAATAAATAAATAAATTTGAGCCCCATTGAAAGATCATGGCTATAGATATTGATAATACTTATCTAAAGAATGAAACCTGTTATGTACTGCTCCCTGATGGTCTCTATAAGTAAAAATACCAGACAAAGTATACACTGTGTGATAATGAATTCCTCCCCTCTGAGGCTAGGGAAGTCATATCAAACCTTGTAAATGAGGGATTGTAACACCTGTATTTCTCTGATCTGAGAGCTTAATAAAAAGAGAAAGTGAACTCAATATACCATTGTAAAGATAGTTCTTGCAGTTTAATATTTTGACTGCATCTATCGCAGTCTTTCTCCCAAGTAGTGGATATAGTTATGATCCCTATTAGTTTTTTGAGCAAATTGGATGACAGTATATAATTTTGGTGTAATCTGTTCCCAGTTTTGAAGCATCTAGTTTCTTAATGTTCTATTCTTACTTGCCGCTTCCTAATCATCATCCACATTTTTGAATAGGCAGATGAAATGATCCAGTTCTTTTACATTTTTAAGGGTTATCTGCAGTTTGTTGTCAGCTATAATCAAAATGATAGTGAAAAAAAAAATAGACATCTTTGTGGAACTCCCTTGCCTTCTCAATTATTCACTGAATATTGGTAGTATGATCCTCGTTGCTCTTGCCTCTTCTAAATCAAGCTTGTACATCTGTAGTTCTCTTTCAAGTATTGTTGATTGCAAAATCTTGACAATTAGTTTACTATTGTGTGAAATACAGTTGATTAAGCAATCTGAGCATCCTTTAGCACAGTGCTTTTTCATATTGGAATACACTTTTATATTTTTCAATGACTCGGCCCCTGCTTACTTTTCCCTAGCTACTTATAAATTGTCATTTGCACTCTTAACTACCTCATCTTGCAAAGTTTAAAACACTTCTGTTAGTATTTCACCAATTCTTACAGCTTTGTAATTTGCAGTATTTTCTAGGACCCATTTAACTTCACTTTCCAGAATGTTATTCAGTGGTACATATTAATTGATTTAGGGATATTTTTTCTACAGTTCTTCAATATATTCATACTATCTCTTGTGCATATGTTCTTTCTTCAGTAGATCTTTGTCTCTCTTTGTGTAACTCATATTTCTCATGTTGGCACTGTGCAGGTTGCTTCCCCACAACTATAATTTAAATATTAAAAGTTTAAGTTTAAAAAAAACTTTAAAAAAATTCTTTAAAATGCACTAGGATTCCATTACATGTTTTTAAATATCGTTTGGAATGAATTACAGTGTTACAAACACAACCACTTAATGAAATTAAGTATAGATTCCTGGGCACTTAGATATACATATGCAAAAAAATGTTTGTGGAAGTGATAAATTTTCTCTCATTATAACAGAGGACTTGGATACAACTTGCAACCATCTGTTTAGCAACCATTTGAAGTTATAGTGGCACTGAAAAAAGTGACTTTTGACTGAACCTCACACTTTCGACTGCATGCCCATGGCCACATGATCAAAATTTCAGCACTTGACAATTGGCTTGTATTACAATAGTTACAATATCCTGGGGTCATGTGATCGCTATTTACATTCGCTAAACAAGGCAGCTGATAAGTGAGGGCAACCTATATGTTCAATTTTTGTGTGTCCAAATACTATATAAACTATAGTGAACCAATTTGCAGTAGCAATAATATACAATTCATAATTATATGTTCTGTAGATACACAGAGCTTCTGTATATGAAATTTGTCATCAGCTTGATGGAGGTAGCCTGATCGAATTAATAGATCTGAACTAAACTAGCTAAAAATATTTCTGGAAAATACCCGTAAGAAAATATTGGCCTATTTTTTATGTCCCGATCAATTAATTCTAATATATTTGATGTAAGTTTCGGTACCAAATTAAAATTGAGGAAAAAAAGACCTTTGTGAACCTTTACAATATTATTTTAATCATATGTTTAAACAGGTGGTCGGAGGAAAGATGACTGAATCAGGTCGACTATGTGCATTTATCACCAAAGTAAAAAAAGGAAGTTTAGCTGACACAGTTGGACATCTTAGGCCAGGTATGAAAACTGTTTTGAATTTCATAATTGAGAAATGATAGTTCTGAATTTTAATCTGGTTTAATGTATGTGTTCAATACTGGGACGCACAACTGTGTTATTAAAAACCTTTCCTTGTAATAGTATATATTTTTTTATTTTGTTGCAAAATTTGAGATTATTCATTCTTAGGTTTTTTTTCAGCATATGTGATGTGTATATTTTTATAATGATAATTACAATTATGGCAGATAAATAAGAATCAAATGATAATGGTGAGAAAGTATGATACTCCATATCTGTTATTTGAAAATAATGATGTGTGAATTGGAAAATATTTCTCTGGACATTTTAATATTTGGTCATATTCAGAAACCTTTTCAAGTAACCTTGTCCCTGATAGCTTACAGTTTTAAAGCTGAAATTCAATAATTTGAATTGAATATAGTAGTAAATAGACACTGACAGTCTATTTAATTTAAAATAAATTAGAATTAAATTTGCCATTTAAATTACATGAGGGATTAGAAATATTTTTGATAGTAAAAGAAAACAGAGATATTTCTCTGTTTCTCATACAATCATATGCACTTGGTGTCTGAGATAACGTTCCTAGATTTTTTTTTAAAGGCTAAGCATTTTTAATGAAGTCCCACTGAAAATAAAGAACATCTGTTATGTATAAAGTGGTTGAGATCACTTGTATTATGCTGGTGTACCTTGAATTTTCCTGTGATAATAGATTATAGCTAACGTTGGCTGCAGAAGAGGTTTGGCGGGCGGTGTGTGGCTTTGGGGAGCTGGGGCGTTGAGAGAAGCCTTGTGCCACGAGACAAGCTTTATATAAGAGTTGATTATCTGGCATTGTCTTGATGTTATAAACCCAATGGGTATCAATTGCTTTCTTATCTGTTGGGACTTCTGCAGGAGTGAAGACTTTTCTTTAAACTGTCCATCTCTTTTTGCACTGTCTCCCTCCACTTATTCTGTCCTGTTCAGGAAGTCCTTGGGCCTC
>JANHJO010003102.1:104424-120907 GCA_032468235.1 Pseudoxyrhopus heterurus
CCACAGTTGTTAAGTGAGTCACTGCAGTTGTTAAGTTAGTAACACGGTTGTTTAATTAATCTAGTTTCCCCAATAACTTTGTTTATCAAAGGGTTGCATAAGGTGATCACATAACTCTGAGACATGCAACCATCATAAATACATGCCAGTTGCCAAGTGTCCAAATTTTGATCACATGGCCATGGAGTTGCAGCAATGGTTGTATCTGTGAAAAATGGTCATAAGTCACTTATTCAGTGCTATTGTGACCTCAAAAAGTCAGTAAATAATTGGTTGTAAGTTGAGGGCTCCCTGAATACACAGAATTCCTTAAAAGGTGTAGATTATTAGAATCCTTTCAATCAGGATTCAGGCTTATTTATTTATTCAATTTATATGGCTACCCATCTCAAACCTTTTACTCTAGATGGCTAACATGGAATAAAAATAAAATAAGAACATCATAGCACAACAATAAATAATAAATGTAGAGTAAGAGCCAAAATAAAATCAGCAATGTATGCAACATATTCAGGATACAGTCTCAATCATACATCACAGGCCCCAAGCTCGGCAATACAACTAGGTTTTAAGAGCCTTATGAAAAGCCAACAGGGTCAGGGCAGGTATAGTCCCCAGAGGAAAGACATCCCAGAGGTTGGGCACCATGATACAAAAAGTTCTCCTTCGGGGATCAGTCGGATGACATTTTTAGATGAGAGCTGGAGCATATCTCTCTTCCTAGATGTCACAGGACAAGTAGATACAATTTGGGTGAGATGATCCCACGAGTAATCCAACCCCATGACATGTAGGGCTTTATAGGTCACAATCTGCAACTTGAATTGAACCTGGAAGCATGCAGAGAAGAGATGTCACAAGTGCTAAATGAAAAGCATCCACAACTGCCTTTGCTGCTGTATTTTGCACCAGCTGAAGCTTCTAAATGCTCTATAAGGGCAGCCCCATCCATTGCAGTAGTCCAATTGGAAATTGATCACAACATGAGTAACTGAACAGAGCCAGGTCAAAGAACAATCAGTGCACAACATGTAGCTGTGCTAAAACTCTCCTGGCCATTGCTGACACCAGCTCTTTGAATAAGAGCTTCAAATGCAAGAGTACTCCCAAATTACACATAGGTTCTATCTGGGGTAGTACAATCCCCATCCAGAACAAGAAGTGAAATGATTCCAGAATCCAGAGGTCCTAAAACCCAAAGCCACTTGAGTTGACACCTGTTGTTCCCCATCCAGACCCCCACAGCCTCCAGATAAAGACAGGGTGTCCACATCATCATTGGATGGCCCAGAGTGAAGATGTCCTAACCCAAACCATCAGAGGACATCACCTATCACAGTGATGTCAAACCTTTTTTGGTTCCTGTGCCAAATCTCATGCGTGCATGCGATCCCGCATGCCCCCACGCACCCCCCACTCATGCGCGTGTGGCTCCCGGGTTTTTATCCTGAAAAAGAGCTGAAAAACAGCTGCTTTTCGGCTTTTTTCTAGCTAAAAATCCAGGGGTTGCGTGCGCATGCATGCGGGGCCTCCCTGAGCATGCACGTGTGACCCCCAGAGATCCCCCTGCACATGCGTGCGCAACCCCTGGGTTTTTAGCTTGAAAAAGAGCCAAAAACAGCTGTTTTCCAGCTTTTTTCCGGCTAAAAACCTGGGGGTCGCACGCGCATGTGCAGTGGAGCTGGGCGACGGCTGGCGTGCCGGGCAACCTGGCTCCATGTGCCACTTTGGGCATGTATGCCATAGGTTCGACATCACTGACCTATCAGCTTAAATGTTAAGTAGGAGAGGAGAGAGTATCAATCTTTGCAGCATTTCACTAAACAAGAGTCAGTGGGTTAGACTCAGTATAAGTGCTTAGATATCACTTCCAGTCCACAGTTATAGGAGAAGTCAGGTTGGGGGTTTCTCACCTTTAAGTACTTCCACACTCATTGTATATCATGTGAAAGAAACTACTGGAAAAATCATTCATCAGTTTGGGGATTAGTATCATTTGTATGCTATTGATATCCAGCTGCTATAATGGGGATGCTGTGGAAGTCTTGTCTTGAAAGCAGTAGATCTCTAAATGGTTGAAAATGGAGTTACTGTTGATTCATTGATAATTCTTGTTCCTCAAAGGGAAAGCACTACCCTTGAGGAAGCAGGTCTGTCCTTGGTGGCCTGCTTATAAATTCATGGCTACTCCTGGTTGGGCAAGGCAGAGGCTATGGCCAGGAGGGTATTTACTCAGTTTTAGCTGGTGTACCATTTTCAGCCCTAACCACAGCATGAAAATCTTAAAACAGTAAATCATCTTCATTAATAAGCAGTTGGATTACACCCACTCCTGTATTTAGCGGCTGAGTTTCATTTGAATGATTAGGTCATCAAGTAAGATCAAGACCAGACTGGGAGAGAAACAGAGACAGAGATACTGCAAAAATTGCTGATTACTGTCATTTCATTGAAATAAAGTTATCCTGTACAGCTGTGCCCACATTACTTTTACTCTAGGATGCATTGTGGACAAGTACACAACATTTGGTTGTAAATGCATTGGTTAGAAAATTATTTTTTTATTACCATCATATGTGCAAACAATCACTAACCAAGGTAATCACTAAATAGGAATGGATGTACTGCAATGTGGACTATTTGAAACTGAGAACTACTTGGAAACTACAATTTGCACAAAATGCAAAATGTCTTGTTTAGAAACAGGCATTACGCAACAGCTATATTTCACACTTCTGCTACAGATTCTGCAATGGTTACCAATAAGTTTCTAGATGCATGTAAAATTCTGGCTTTGGTCTATAAGTCCCTGTATAGCTTACTGTTTAGAAATTTGCAGGACCGCCTTCTTCAACCAGAATTTACCTTTTAGCATGCTCATCTCAGGTCAAGTGCTTAGTTATAACCCATTTGAAAGGAGTTGAGGCTAGTAGGCATTCTCCTGTTGTAGCCTCTTTCTTATGGATTAGGCTACTTTTGGAAGTGAGTCTTGCCTCATCTGTTACAGCATGCTAGAAATAAATAAAGGCAGAGCATTTCTGGGGATTGTCCAATAATTAATACATGACACCATGTTTACTAATTTTATTACTTCTCTTTTTAATAATGACTGCTCTATAAGAATTATTTTTATTATTTCATTTTAGAATGGTTTATTATGGAAGTTTGAATGGCTTTTGTTGGTGTTTTTCATGAGTGCTGTAATGATTGATTTACAATTATAAATATGTGGATCTCTGGCAGATAGGGTGATTTACTAAAGGAATAAATAAACTATATATTGCATCCACATACTTGCTATGACACAAAAGCTGATAACAAAGGCTTCCTAACCCATTGGAGAGACATTTGGGGAAATTAAGGGGGTTGGTAGGAGCCATTCATCTGCTTCTTATATTTGTGTTTCTGCAACCTATTTTAATGAAGACATATTTCTTGCATAGTCTATGTTGCATTATAAACAATAAATACATAAAGTAATATTAGCAACTCTGTTAAAATTACTACTGAAATTCAGTGATAACTTAATTAGCTAATTTTTTTTTCTTATTTTGGATGTTAACATTTAAGAATACTATTGAAAATGTAAAAAACTGGATATTGTTTGTGATATTCCAATGAACACCGTAGAAAAGTCTAAACTGTTAATTAAGTTGATTTTATCTCTGGTTAAAACAATTTTAATTTTCTCTCGTCTTTGGAATAAAATGTTATAAATAGTGATGTATCAGACTGCTGGCACTCTGTGGTCATGCTTGGAAAAGCCCTTTGTTTTTGCAGTTAGACAGCCAGTGAAAACTAGAATTTTGTGATATATCAAACAAACTACTATAAAGATGCTGTCTTTGATTAGGTGAGTTAGAATTTGTAGAGGTCTAATCTGATGAAGCTCCACCGATTGATAGCCATCTCTTTGAGGATATATATTCTCTCCTTGCAACATAATGTAATGTGGTCTGTGTAAATAAATACATGAATGAGTTGCCGTGTTAAACTTCTACTAAGAAATTACATCTATGGTGCACTCACAATCAGATTATATACAGTACAATAATGGAGAGCAGCACCAACATGCCTTTATGCCATGCCATGTTTAAATGCATTATCGAAACATTGGAATGGATACTGTTGAAAACAGATTGTGGGTTAAATGGATTTTGATCATAGATTAGATTGGTTGTTTGTGTGCTTGATGTTTTTCTCTCTTTTTTCAGTATGATTTTATATCACTTTAGCTGCTATTTATATGCAGAAAGCATACTCCAGATATTTACGTATTAGTTGTTATGCTATTAGCTTTTTAGCTTTGTTCTGATATAGCATGTATGTCCATTTCTATCATGATATATGCACACAATCTTAAAAAATCAGGTCTTATTTATAATGAAAAAATTACAGCATGTTCATGAATATTAGCAAACTTATGAAAAGGGGAACAATATTAGCAAAACTCATGTAAAAGGCACAATGCCGCCATTCATAAAAGACATCGTATACTTTTTTCTAAACTTCAGTATGAAATCTAATTTTATGCTATCCATTGGCACTAATTCAGGTGATTATGTACAAATTAGATGGTAATCAAAGCAGTGGTGTACCTAGCATTTTTTAATATCCAGAACAGATCATTTTTTTAAATATCTCCATTCCTCAATAGCTGCTGTGCTGCCAGATACTGCAGTTCCTCATTGCTTGCTCCCAGAGTCAATCGTTCTTGCTGTTCTGCCTTTGATATTCTTCTGAATCAAAGAATGTCCAGTGAGAAGCATGAACAAATATACTAGCATATATTGTGCTTGAAAGCCAATATTTGTGCAAACTCCCTCTCTTTGTAAAAGAGGCATCTTTGTTAAACCAGTTATGTAGGAATGAAGTTAAGTCAATGAGTGGAATATTGAAGATGAATAACAAATTCGTCTATCTGAGCATGGTATATAGGTGGACATTGTTGTTTGGGGGGCTTACAATCAGCGTACAGTTATGTGCAGTTAGACTTTAGCTCTGGAGCCCCGAAAACTGACCAAAAAAAAATCACACACACAAAAAATCAGCAACTAAAAAAAAAAATCACTCACTTGGTCCCAATATAAAGAAAAAGCAGAAATGAGGCTGTTAGACCTGGGCCACCCCAGAATCTTTGCATCCCTGCTCTTGGATAAAGAATACATAAATGCTGCAGATTGCTGAGAAAAATGGATTGGACGCAGATGCAGATTTTTTTTGTCTGCGTGCAAAATGATTGGTACTTCAGAACCACATGCTGTAACCTGCAAGTAGAGTATGGTGAAACTATTTACCATGATAATACGAATAGGTTATATTTAGCAATAGTCAATAATGAGGTTGTGAATAACAAGGTCTCTTTTCTGTTGGAATTCTGTTGAATAAATGGATTCTTGTTGGAGATGTGAAGATTTCATCTGCAGTTTTTATTAAGCTTTATTACTTTTTTATTTAAGGCAGTTTTATTAGCTATTCATATATACAAGATAGATATCAATGATTTTTGATTTGCTCTTTTTATATTCAGTGTATTTATAGAAAAATAATAGGTATCTGTCTGTCGAATTATAATCAGCTATATTTTTCATAAAATATCTAAAACAAAAACCTTTGCAAAAATACCTAAATATTTTTATTTCTCCAAGGAATTTGTTAAATCAGAAGATCTTCCTCTGGCCAATCATTTTTTTCCCTGCTGTTTCTTTATTGCTTAGTGCAGTGGTTCTCAACCTTTTCTTTACCAATGGACCCCTTTAAATATCTTCTGTGGCCACCAAGACTTAAGATTTAAATAACAGTCAAGGCTCTGACTAATGAACCCAAGCAAATCAGAACTCTGATACTAGAATCCTCCTCAAAGATCTTTATTGAGGACATCATATCAGCACAGCTCTAAAGGAAAACCAACTCTAAATCTTTCCCTTGTTTTCAGTATAATTAAAATAGGAAATAACCCATCCTCAAATGTCACAGGTCACATTGGCCAGTTGGTTTAATTGCAAGTCTCTCCAGCACTCCTTCCCCAACCTTACCCAGAAATGACCTTCATTCTCATGAGAAAACTCTCTGTTGTGTCTAGTAAGGCATTCCAACCTCCTTTCCCCCTTTCCTTCTCCGTGTGGCAACTGAGGAACAGAAAAATGGTTGCTGCTAGGTTCAGTTTGAAGTTGACAATAACATTTCTTCAAGCTTTTGCAAACCCCAATGATGACATAGTGCCACCCCCAGGGGGGTGTCTGTGGACCACAGGCTGAGAACTACTGGCTTAGTGCTTACTATATCGGTTTACCTAAGTAGAGTTATTACTGGAGGAAATCATTTTCAAAGTTTCTTCTTTTCTCAAAATTTAGTCATAGATTTGCTAATGCCCAGTACTTTGCCAGGACACTATTTATCAATCATGGAAAGTTAGAAAATATACCAACTGAAGAGTTAAGAAGTATGCTAAATGCAAAATATATTTCTACCTAAATTTAAGTTTAGCTTTATAGTGAATGCAAGGGAAAAAGTGTGGCCTTTTAAAACTGTTCAACCAATTACTTTGTTAAATCTTTAAATATCTAGCATAACAATAAGTTACTCGTAAAAGGGGTAGTTCTATTTCTATACTACTATTAGGATTATAATTCTAAGCCTGGAGCACATTGCTCTAGAGATATCTATAATTAGCAATCACTTATTGCTACTGTACTTTTCTATATTTGATGTATTTGTTTAGTACTGAAGTATAGTATCTCATATAATTCAATATATTGCATTTTAAGAAAGAAAGAACATAACTTCAGTAAACACATGAAATCCTAACAGAGAACCAGCATGGTTTAGCAATTCAGGTGTTGGATTGGCCCTGGAGAAAACCAAGATCTAATCTATAGAGGTCATTAGATGACTTTGGGCCAGTTACTCTTATTGGTTCAATCTACAGGGCATGTTTAATTGAAAAACGAGAGAGTACTATGCATATCAACCTGAGCTCAGAGATGGGTTCCTGCTGGTTCGCACCGGTTCACCTGAACCGGTTGTTATGGAACAACTGGATCGGGCGAACCGGTTCCATCGGAAATGATGCTGGGCCCTCCTGCCTGCCCCTCCTCTATTCGCTTCAGTTTAAGCACAGCTGATTGGCGCAGCAGCGCAAATACCACCTGTCAGCTGTGCTGACTCTCCAGAGCTGCAACAATGGTAAGAATCCCCTTTTTTTCTTATTGGAACACACATGTGTAGTGTGCGTTTGGTGCGCATGTGCGCAAAGTGTGCATGCATGCAATCACCAAACCGGTAGTTACACCGGTAGGAACCATCCCTGCCTGAGCTCCTCTAGAAAAGACAGATATAACTCTAATAAATAAAAAAAGTATAACCTGGGTTACATTTGCTAACATTTTAGAAATTAGATTAATAGATATGCTGATGTTTTTCATTCCTAATATCCCAGATAAGCATTTGGATGGTACCAGAATAATATCAGTATTGCCACTTGCTGAATGCAGTATACTGTTGAAGTATTATTCATATGAATCATGCAAAGTAACATTAAAAGATATAACACTAGGATCCCTGGTGGTGCAGTGGTTAAACTGCAGTATTGCAGATGAGCTCTGCCCATAGCCTGGAGTTTGATCCTGACAGGTCTCAAAGTTGACTGAGCCTTCCATCCTTCCGAGGTCGGTAAAATGAGTTCCCAGATTGTTGGGGACAATATACAAATAATGCTTACATTGCAAATCTCCTAGACAGTGCTGTAAAACACTGCCAGTGCGGTATATAGCCTAAATTCTAATGTTATGCTATTACTAAGAAAATACAACAAAATTATTTTTTCCCCATATAACAGATCTCTTTGGTATTATCAAACTTTTATTATAAGTTCAGTCTTTTGTTTCTTGTTGATTCTATTATTTATGAGCACAGAAAGGGTTCATGGGGAGGCCCCAATGTAATCTATGTAATCTATGTTCAATTTTGTAGTCACATTGGCTTCTAAGCCCCTCATTTTAATGTCAACCTTGTAAAGAAATAGTGCTAATAATACTGTTTTCATATTCATAGATTTTATTAATGTTCTGGTATTCTGAATTTTGAAGCAAAGCATGTATTGTTAATTGCTTCTTCTTGACATTTCAGAAACTCTATGTTGACTGGTACTAGTTTTGCAGAATTGGAAATGTATGCTACTGCTGAAACATTTTATAGCAAAATGTCACAATGTGTGGTTTCTGAACAAAAAGAAAATTCTGTGTTGCAAATCATCTGGAAAGAAAATAATAAAACGCTAGTATAATAAACTCTTTATATAAATGGTTAATGAATATTTGGAATACTGTGGAGATTTCAGATCCCTGCATATCAAAAAAGGTAGCTAGTAAAGATGCATAAAAAGAAAAGAAAATTGTCTGAAGCAACTCCGTGAGAAAGATCATAAAAACAATGTGAATAAAAGAGAATGTGACAGAAGTATCTAAAATTATGGATTGCACACAGAAAGGTTCCTTCAAAATATTAGAATTCAGGATAATCAGTGAAGCAAAATAGGAGTGGTTTCATAACAGATGAAAGAAGATATTTGCTAATGAGCATATATTTAATACAGCCTTTTTATATATTAGTGTGTATATGTGTGTCCTGTTTTAAAAAATGTGTATTCATTAAGGGGTTTTAGGATAACTGAATTCATCTACCTGGAATATGTAGAAGTACCTTAACCAGGGTTTGATAATTATAAGTATGAAAGAGAAGTATGTATCATTGTATAATAAATGGATTATTGATGATTATTTACTATATTATATATAAATTATTATATAATAAATTATACAAAAATAGTTTCATGGAAACTGATAGATTATTGCATGGTTGTTTAAATAGTTTCATTCATTTGTAATATTATTATCCAAAACATGGATAAGGTTTTTGTTTTGTTAAGTACATATTTTTATATTATAGAAAAACAAAGTGTTCTAGTCATTTTAAAAAATCAAAATCAAAAAAGTATTGGCATACGCATAAAATAACATTAAAATGTTGGAAGCATGATACAATTCTCACCCGCTCAAGGTTGACTCAGCCTTTCATCCTTCCGAGGTCGGTAAAATGAGGACCCAGATTGTTGGGGGCAATATGCTGACTCTTTAAACTGCTTAGAGAGGGCTGGCTGTAAAGCACTCTGAAGCAGTATATAAGTCCAAGTGCTATTGCTATTATTATATTGTAAAACAATTCTTAATTATTTAAATTATTAACTGGCAGTACATTAACTTTATATAATATATGCCATCTTTTATATTTTATATCTATTTTAAAATTTTTGGTCATTGTGTAGGAAACAATTTAAATTAAACTTGTGCTATGTAAGCTGATTTAACTGCTAATGAAGTATATGGATTATCTACTTTTTTTCTTAGCCTCCAATTTCTATTCTTTTCTCTGTTCACTTTCTTCTGTCAAATTTAAGCTTGTAATCTTTTCTGATCACGGATGTATCAGCACAGAGTAAAAGTGTTAGAATCTATTAATTTGAAAGGCTATTTCAAAAATAGTATTGTTTATATCATATGGGCTATTCATGTAGGGTATGTGTACAATAATAAATTCCAAGCTAAATGTGGTTAAATCTTTGCAAATCCCATATAATCAATGAATAAAGAATAGAAGATGAATTTGACCCTGCCAGTGATTATGTACTATTCAATAATAAAGTGCATCAAATAATGACAGGTATCTTGTAGAAATTGCTTAATCCTTCTGACAAGCTCTGGTTTCTTTTGATTTACGCTAGAAGTTACATGGGAAGACCAGCAGAAAAAGGTGAATGATACACTAACTGATGAGAAATCATTTCTGACAAAGAAACATCATACCCCGCCAGGTTTGTCAGGGTTTGGAAACCATCTGAAAGCATGATACTATAAAATTGTTGCATTTCATGCTTTTGTAATCAGTGTGTGTGTGATTTTTTTCTAAATTTGTGGTTTATTTGTTTATTTTTAGTATGTAGATTTAGATTACTCATGTGGCACAGTTTCTTTTTTTAGAGTAGCGGAAATTTTGTGTTAGAACGCAGATCGAATAGAAAAAGCGCTTGGCATAAATTAGATATTGAGCTCATTCCTTTTGTCATAACATGTGCGCCTGAAAATCAGAATTCAAATGTGTGGAAGTTTCCTGAATGATCAAAGCCATTTTGGAAGGATTGACTGGTACATTTTCACATTGGGAAAAGGGAATACAGTAAGGTTATTTGGCAGAGATAGAAGAAGACAGTCAGAGTGGTGGATGGGAAAATTAAATGCAAGGGGAGGAATAATTAAGAGAAGATGAAAGAACTAAGTAGATTATGAGATTCATCTAGAAGATTTGTCCTTAACAAGAAAGGAAAATAACAAAGCAAAAAACAATAAATTAGAACTTCAAATCCTTAGCAAACTGCCATTGTACTTGAAAATTGAATTTTGAGTATCCTAGAAGCACATATAAAGAGAGGTACTGATATAAACAGTAAGTTACATGTCTTACTTTCCCTGCTAAGGAAGTGGATCCTAAATTTCTTAATGAAATATGAAGAGAAAGTACTTTCTTTCTCTTCCTTCAAATTATGTTTTATTGATGAAGAGGAAATTGTTCTTTCCAGAAAGTAGTCTAATTGGGAAGAAGCATTTTCTCTCAACTTCTTGCTTACTTTTTCAGCTCTGGCACTTCTCTTCCTCCTCTGTATCTATAACAATGTCTAAAACAACGCATGGGAAGTTGTAGGTGGAACTGTTTATTATAGCACAATGGAGTTGCTTTTCTTTTAAAGAAACACTAAATGGTTTTTGTATTTCTTTATTCCAGATATGTTTTTCTATGCATTATTGATGTGTTTTGATAGAAGATTAAAAAGAAATACTACATTAAAATATTTTCCTCCTTTGTGGGATGATTATTTCTAGATCTACACTGGGCTATCTTCTAATGTAAAAATGGATCTTGATATTTTTGTGTTTAATATTGTCTTGAAAAGTTTCAATGACTGAGGATGATTTTAAAGATGGGAGTAGATTCTTTCTCTATGTTTTCTTTATCTTCAGCCTGAATATCTACAAAGGGCTGATCTATAGTATCTATAAGAATATATATAACATTCTGTTCATTTGTGACTTTGATGCTCAGAATTTTTTTCCATGGAAGGAGTTGTGGTTTCTTTCAGTATAACTTTTATGACTTGTTTTTAAATTTTTATATGTTATCCTCAGTTGCTTGCAGTCAGGTGACTTATAAACTAATTAAATAAATAAATGAGAAGCCAGTTGATTTTTATGAATAGTATTTTACTAAAGCTTTATTAAGTTTAAATTTTGGTAAAAATAAGTTACTGTCATAATTAAAATAATGACTGTATCTTTAAAAGTTGTTCATTTTAATAATACTGAATGAAAAAGATGTTGCCTTGTAGTAGTGGCAGTAATCCCAGTGAACCCAGTGGGATTTATTAGAAAGGATGTTTTGTCCTAGGTTGAACTTCAAATGGCTCCCAATATATTAGGACTTTTATAAATGCAAGCTTGCACCTTGAACATCATGTTTCCTTGGGTGACATTGGACATGCTCACTTACCTATTTTTATATATTCAGTTACTTATATATTACCCAATATGCTCAGGCTCTCTAAAATTGATACAATCCATAAAGTGCATAAGGTGAAATAAAATAAAAACACTTATTTTACTTTAATATCTTAATACTTTAAACAGCAGAGTCCACAGGACAATAGTAAAGTAGCAGTTTGCATTTAATGATCATAGCATCAATTTATATTCAGTGAAATGTGTAATTTATTCTAGGTTACTCTATCCCCAGACTGAGGGAAGATGTTTCTTGTATTTTGTAGTATTACAGTGTTTCCTATAACCCAGATTCCTGGTGCCAGAATTTACTTTCCTTTAACAAAAAATCTACTCCACCAGTGAAACTTCACTGTGCCCATTAGATATTCAGTTACTTCAGGAAATGATAGTCTAGATAGGAAAGTTGTGAATTAGAATTGATTCAAAGCTGATGAGTTATGCTAAGAGGTTTGTAGACTCCTATAAAAGAAACTGAAAATGTTCCCAGAGAAACAATATTGCTTTTTAAGTACATAGACTTGAAGGATAAATTTTAATGTAATGTTTCTGATGGTTACTCTGCTTGAATTTGCTTCTGTTAATTACTTGATCATTAAATGAGATATAAAATACTTGAGTGAGGAACTACAATATTGTGAAAGAGGTATTCAGTTGGATGCCATGAGTTCATTATTAGTGTAAAACCAACTCAGGTCAAACCAGTCACTTAATATACCTTATGTTGCAATCTCACTTACACATTTATTTACAAATGCTCATTATAGTGGGCCATCTAGAAATAATTATTTTTGTTACACCAAAACTTATTTTAAAATTTAGAGTAATTAATACAGAAGTATATTGAGTTTCCTCTTTAACTTTATCTCAAAATGTTTAAGCTGAATATCCTTGAACAAAACTAAATTTTCTAGAAAATGCTTCTTGTTTTTTCTAGGCATAGGAAAACATAGAACTTAGAATAGAAAGATAGATGAAACATTTTTTTTAAAAAAAAGATCACTAACTTATTTTTCTGATCCTTTTCTGATCCTTTCTTGTTCAAATGGATAAATTACTCCTTTTAGTATTTGCTGTCTTTTCTTTTTCCCATTGACTGACTATGCACTACAGGTTTCTTTCTCAAACAATTGTGGCCCTTTCCCTCAGTGTCAGTTTTTACCTTCTGAGTACATCCACTCACGTCCATCTTCTTTGTGTCTCTGTCTGTCCATTGCACGATGTGGTAACAGAAGAAGTGGACTCATCACGGAGAAGAAACCCAGGTCTGTCTCTTCTACTGTTCTATTTTGTTTTTAATTTGTCTGCTGATCTTTGTCAATACATCTCTCATGTTTCATGTTTCATTGATAGTTACACCTGTACACTTCCTTCCGTCCTTCCCACCCTCCCTAATTTTGTCAATAGTGCATTAAAGCATATAAATTTTGGGCGGATTGGTGACCAATAGAAACAGTCACCAATCCCCCCCCCTCAAATTTGCATGCTTTAATGTACTGTATAACAGAAAAATTTGTATGCTTCAGTATAATATCAAAACATTATACTTCATCCTACAAATTTATATTAATAGCCTTCCATGGATTAAAATTTCTGGGTATTTAATAGATTAGCATTATTATTGCAGATTTATTGCAGCATTACAGTGATAGAGAATTAAAAAGGTGCAATTCAGGCATAATGTTTGATTGCATATTGCAAAGTATGTAAGACTTTGGGCCAGTCACGTTCAGCCCAAACCTCACAGGGTTGTCAGGGAAAATAGAAGGAGTAAGGTGTGTTGAATATGTTCTCCACTTTGACTTATTTGTAAAAATAATAAAGGCGGGATATAAATTAAATTAAATTTACCTGTGTCTTTTCAAATCTAACTAAAAGAGGAAAGAATGTCAGTAAAACTAAAATAGGATAATAAGAAGCATTTTGCTGTATGTCATTGACAGTATAAATGTTTACACTTTTTATATACAATTGCCAAAGTGTAGGGTAGGGACATTGCTTTACAAAAAGTTTTACAAGTATTAAAAAAAAAAACTCTGGTTCAATACTATGTTTTCAAAAAGTAGATCCAGCAAACACTGTACCAAACTTATTCTAAATTAGTGATAGCAATGTTACTTGTGTGACAGGCTGCATTTTTTCCTTCCAATCCCATGCAGAAATCCAGCATCCCTCAAACTGTCCTCTCCCCAGAACCTCCCTCCCATTTGTATTGGAAAGACACTTTTTTTCCTATTAATGCAAGAAAAGATCTCCTTTTATGGTCTGTCATGCTAGATAAAAGTTTTTCCCCAACATTGTTAGTATAAATCTGTATATTATTAGCAGGATGGACCTGGCTATAATAGAATCTAACCAGGACACGAGGATAATGAAATTAGCAACATAAACAATTTATGTGTAACTAACTTTTTAAAGGTTAAAGTATTTCATGAGATGTGTATCATTCAAGTATTGGGGTTTATGCCACATTTTCCCTATTAAGATAAATAACTTTAGTCCTAGAGAAGTCTTATGAATGTGACAAACTCTGTCCAGATTATAGCAGATGGTAGAACACACCTGATCTTAGATGATTGCAAAAAGTTAAGCAGAGTCAGACCTAATGAATAGATGTGAGACCAAAAGGAAATTTCAGGGCTATAGAGTAAACCGAGAATAAAACAAAATCCAGAAGTTAATACCAACACTTTTCCATATTGTTGCCAATAAATTAACATCAACTCAAGTGAGACCTTATATTTTTAAGCTGTATCTCACATACTGTAAAAAGATTCAGAAAGGGATTAGGATTTATCTGATACAACATCCATACTATTCAGGATTTATTTTATCTATGGTATCACAGTTTCATTGTAGATTTCCTCTGATGAACGAACTAGGAAATGTTTCTTTTGCAATGACCGGGAAGCCTAACATAACGGTTGTTACATGGGTTGCCAATGATGAATTGGTATATAGTACATGGAAGTGAATCTGTTAACTGAGGCCTAGCTATATGGATCAGTCATGCTATGTGAACACTCACAGAGTGTTTCCCTAAAAACCATAAGTTAAAAAAAAGTTAAAAATTCCTAAGTTAGACTTTGTTTCATTTATTTTGCTTTATCTTAAAATATTAAGTCAGGTAAAATTATAACATGTTATACTGCAAACTTTTAACTAATTAGAGAGTGATATGTACTTACGTTAAAATGTTCTTCAATCATATTTTCAATATTATTATTCACTTGATAAGAAAGGCAACCCCCTGTCCAATATTGCTAGAAGAAGATATAGACAAAACATTTTTTCAATTTCTACAATGCTTGCCTTTTTCAAAGATTTCTGTTCTGTTTCATTCACATTTTCCTCATTAAAACTGCATGAAAATTCATATGGAATTTATATGTAAATACATTGTGGAAACATTTTTCTTCAGTCTATGTCATGTACATATTTTCTCTAATTATACATTTTATGTATAAATTTCAATGTTATATTCATATTTATTTTCTATTTGATCTGAAATTTGCACTGCAATATTTCCAGAAGTTCAAAAGCCAAAGGATATTTGTGCTTTGGTTCTTATATTAGTTCAAATTACATCAGTTCATATTAAAATGCCAATATTGTTTATTCAAGGTAAAACTGGCTTTTTCTCCAGAGCGTGAAAATAGAACATTGTTTTCTTAATAATCAAAAAGAAAAGCAATAAAATTCATAATTAGCTCACAATATTTCTTCTTGACATTACCATAGATTTCTATGGTAAATATTGTCAGAGTACAATGGAAGATTGGGAAGTCCAAAACTATATTAAGGAAATGGTTTTGAAGGAGCTGAATTCCCAACAGAACACTCCATAATTCTTTATTTCTTAGTTCAGCAGAATGTATAGGGGTAGCACAAAATGTATGGACGTAGTTTCTGCACATGGAACCATAGGTTGTGGTAAAGACTCCTTTGGAGTTGGGTGGCTTAAGTTTGCTCTGTGTACACACGGACAAGGAATTCAGAAGCACGATTGACTTGGTTGCTCATGATGAAACCTAGAATTACTGAAAATTACAAAAGAGATGAAAGACTATGAAAGAAGAGCAGATTATTTTTTCATAGCATCAAGAATACATCTTAGAAATGGATATGGAAAAAAGGAAACTAGTGAAGGAAGCTAAAGTAGAACAAGGATGAGAAAAGAAATTACAAGTATTATATGAAAAAAAATATTAAAAGATGGATTAATTTTTTAACAGACTGAGTGGAGAGTGAATATGAAGAAAAGAGGATATGGAAACAGTTGAAAGAATGTTATGAAATGACACAGAAGTATCTGAAGTTATTTTAATTGGAAGCATTAAAATGATAGTGAAAGTATAAAGTGAAAAGGCTGTAGATGAAGAAAAACGCATATAAAATAGTTGATAAAAATACTAAAAGGTACTATATAAAGTGTATAGGTGAAAAAGGTAATTGCATAAAATGTAGTTCAAAGAGAGCAAAGAATGGCTAAGATAAAAAGAGGAACAGAAAAAGTGGAAATAAAAATATTTTTGAAGTGGTTGAAAAGAGATAACTGGGAAGCCTTTTGCATAATGAATACATTTAAAAGTAAAAGTGGTAAAATTATTGGACTGAAACTGAATTGAGAGAAATCTGGCAGGAATATTTTAGGGATTTGCCTGGGAATGATGATATGTCGCTGATTATCATTGACAGGAATGTTGTAAGTTATAAATTCTGTAACATGGTTAAGATGAAACTGAAATATTTTGGCCACCTCATGAGAAGGAAGGACTCCCTGGAGAAGAGCCTAATGCTGGCAGCGATTGAGGGCAAAAGAAGAACGGGACGACAGAGAATGAGGTGGCTGGATGGAGTCACTGAAGCAGTCGGTGTGA
>JANHJO010003104.1:4811-27285 GCA_032468235.1 Pseudoxyrhopus heterurus
GTGTTGGGGGGGGGTGCAGGAAGGGAGACTCAGCCAATCTCATTGTACACATTGTACACATTATTGTACTCTGACAATAAAGATTTGAATAGCTGAATAGTTGAATAGCATAGACATTGGAGGATGCAATAAAATGTTCTAACTGACTAGCATGCAAGATCTTATCAACTGGCTGTTCTTCATCTTCAGCTATTGGTCAAATAATTCAATGGATTGGCTGGTGGTTTTTGAGAAGTTCTAGACACATCATGATTATACAAATACTGTCATCAATACTGTACCCAGATGACTACATAAATCTAGAAAGATTCAGAACAAATTGGATCCCCCTAAGGTACACTGTAAAACTGATTTAGAGGAGTAAGGGTATTGAAAGGCTGATTTCTGGAAATGTTCATAAATGAATCAGCCATCTTGCTATAGCTAAACTGCTCTGACTTTGCCCAGTGCCTGTTAAGAAGACACCTGGAAACATCATAGAAACCACCTTAAGAAATACCGGTATGTAACATAAATGTACTAAATAGAATAACATAAGTGCAAAACTAGGAAAAATACTGGCCTGATACAGTAATTAAAGTATCTCTCTCAGGAAGCTGCAGAATTACAGCGTTTAGGATAGGTTCATTCCTCCTACATTCATATGTTTGCAAAATTTCATAGTATCTATTCACTTTGGACCAGAATTCTTTAGTTGAACACACAAGGTTTATTAGAAGACCCTTTATATGTGATGTCAGTAGCATGGGAATCATTCTTTTATTGTTTCACTTCATGTCACTTCTAGAACATTCATCTCTATAGATTTTTCTTGCCACAGTTATCAATTCTGTTCTCACATAGACAATATTCATGGGAAGGACAGTTATTCTGCCCATACAATGCTGGTCTTTTAAATATTTTACAGCAATAATATGGGGCAGACCCACAGAAAAAAATACAACTATATTGTACAAAACAGTAACTGTAGATAGGAGTAGCTGCAACAAATCAAACTCGCTTTGAGGGAGACTTTATTGTTTTGTCAGGTTTCACAAAGGGACTAAGTTGTAGGCACTTTAGAGATGGGGAAGGAGAAGCTCATAAGTTTTCATAAGCTCAATGAATTATGTGTCCATCATAGTGATGTGAAGAATTCAACTCATATATATGAATAAGTCCAAGAAGAAATGGAATAGGATGGAGATGAGATAGGATGAAGACATGGATGTGAATCATCTTGGGGTGCTAATGGCCTGTAACCTACTTCTAAAATTACATAAAGAAAAAGATGATTATAAAGGAATCTGACAATACTAAATATTGACTTGAATCTCAATGGTTGGGGAGGGGTAGGTATTCTACTGTTAGTTCTGGTTTGGAAACTTTTCCTAATTTTTTCCAGTACATTCCATCTTTCCAAATTAATTGATACTAGAAAATTCATTAGTTAAGAGATTCCTGGGTTTCCTGCCAATGAATACCTTCCCTCATGTCATTCCATGCATCAATTTGGAGAAAATCAACAATATTTATACAGATGCTGAAGATGTCACATTTAAATTGGTTGAATTTTATGATATGAAATCCTGAAACCAAATTTGGACGACTCTGGTTTGACCTCAATAATAGGCATGGATCGAAAATCTTGGAGGCGGTCTCAGGTACATAGAATTAAATTACATAGACATCAGTAGGGAGGGGTAAAGGACTGGGCCCCTTGGAAATGTTTGGTCTCACAATAAAATTTTAGAGTTTTTCTTCAGCATACATTCTAAAATTCATTGCATATGGTGAGAAAGTCCTTCAATGCTAGAGATTTGACTTCTGTGGAGAATGTATGGAGCTTTCTAGGCCATAGATAAAATTACCCACCTAGGTGGCCTAGAGGTAGAGCTCTCGTCTCACAATCAGGAGGCTGTGAGTTCGATCCTAGGTAGAGGCAGATATTTGCTTAGGTGGCAGATATTTGCTTGGGCGGGGGGTTGGACTTAATGACCTACAAGGTCCCTTCCAACTCTATTAAATCAGCAGCACTTTCTCCCTCTTCCATAACCATCATCAATAGTTAACCCAATGCTTTTTGTCTGTGCAGAAAAGATGATGCTTTAGGGAGCAAAATACATGTCTGAGAGAAGGACAAAGACATGCCCATTATTTTTATTGTGAAAATTGAAAAAGACAGTGATCAGAGAAATTCAACATTTTTTAAAATTTTAAATGGGAAAGAAGGTTCTTGTGTCACAAAGGATTTAGTGAAACCCTCAGATATCAGGAATGAAGTCAACACTTTTGACCACATCATTACAGAGTAAATTGTATGTATATCAGCCATGCAAGCATATGGAACTGACAAGAGGCTGATTTCTTTGTAGGTCTGTTTAAAAAGCACCCACAGTATAAGAAAGTATGCACAATTGTTATCCACCTATCCAGAGAGTAGCATGTTGCCTTACCTTGCTATTTAGAACATTTTCTTCCCTTTCCCATGATGTCATTCTGATCACTTCCAGTTCATCTAGGCCATGAGTGTCAAACTCGTGTCGTCATGGTGGCATCACATGACGTATCGGACATGTTTCCCCTTTGCTAAAGCGGGCAGGGACGGGGCCGCACATGACGCATCCAGCCTGCAGGCCGTGAGTTTGACACCCGTGATCTAGGTAACCACTCTGTTGCTCATGTGTTGCAGGTGTGATTTTCATTTCACCTTTTAACTGCAATGTGAAGCCTCTGCTTTTTTATCCAAACATTTATCTATGCTTGTTTTCAGAGCTTGAATCTATTTTCAAGAAGGCGAGCAATATATTCTATCCATGTCAATGTTTTAGGCCTTCTTTGAAAAGCTATGTGAAATTCACTTATATCCCAGTAGAATATGCAATCCACAGATTAGTCATCATCAAGATTGCGACAACTATAGTTCTCAGGGTTACCCTGTGATATTGGCAAATACGGTAGGAAATTCAAGTAGGATGTGAAGACAGAGGTTCTTATATTTATCTGGCTAAAATAGCAGGTCAAATAAAGATCTGAATAGTGAACTGAAGAAGCTTTTTGAAAATCTGAGCTGAGCTTCTTGGATGAGAAGCAAAATGTTTTCAAGGGGGGGAAAAATCAAGAAAGTCCAGTTGCCTTTTGAACAGCACTTTTGGGACAACCATGACCTGGATGACTGAGAATCTCCATAGACATCTCAATACTTGAAAATGGAATAGACCTTCTCAACTTCAAGTGATAGCCTGGCCCAGCTCAGATAGGATCAAATTATATTCATTATAAGTAGCAAGCTGCTCCAGGGCCAGTGAAAAGACCCACTTTTTTAAATTCAATCACTGGAAGAATTTTAGTAAGAAATTAAGAAAATCTCTGCCCTAATGTATTAGGGGATACATTTATTCTGAATGGAAAACACTATTGTTGAAATTATTGTAATGCTATCTCATTCATCTCAATAAATCTTTCTTGGAAAGAATTACTTTCTGTCTGGGGCTTCTGCCAAAGAGTTTGACCCTTAGGTGGTTGCAGAAGACCTGAGGGAAAAGGAAATGGAGATGTTTCTGTCCTCCTAATTCCAAGTTTCCGCTTACTCAGTTCCTGACATTTTACAGTAGCTCAGCTATGAAGAATACAAAGACATCAAAACCTACAGTAGCCACTTGGGAACACTCTGAGTCACCTCAGGAGAAAGGGCTGTAGTAAGGAGCACAAGAAAAGTTTTCAACTATCTGAAATCATATCATAGAGGATGAATAGCAGTTTAAATAGAGCAAAGAAACAGCTGTGAATGTGGGTTGTAGAAAAGTGATCTAAGATGTATATTAAATATAGCTTCTTTGGTTAAAACATTGAGAAATAGCTCAGGTGATGCTGAAGAAATGTTCCCTAGAGGTTTTAAAGAAGGCAATGGATGAGCTGTTAGGAATATGTAAGGATAGGCAATCAAATTCTTGGGTTACTCAATACATACCCTTTGTCTTACAGCAGGGCTGTCAAACTTGTGGCTCACGGGCTGGGTGCGTCATGTGCTGGCCACGCCCATGCCCGGTTTAGCAAAGGGGAAAAAAGTCCCGATACATCACTTGATGCTGCCATGATGATGCAAATTTGACACCCCTGTCTTACAGTTTCATAGGATTATTTTCCTTAGAAACAGTACCTATCCCTTTCTTACCTGTGTACCCCTTCACATATAAACATGAAACAAAATTTATTTTGCCACATAGCAAAATATTTGATCCTGAATGTTGCACTGAAAACATATACAATGGCATTCACCTTGGTATTTTACAACAGTTTTCATTTATGTAGGAAAACCATGAGTTTGGAAGCAGTTCTTGATTAGATGTTTGACTTTGCCATAAGCAGGGTAGGAGTAAAGACTCAATCTCTGTTGATAAGATCGCTGCATGTAGTAATCTAAGGGTAATGCTGATGCACTGCTGTCATTCTGAACATGAAAGTAACCTTTGTGGAGATGATACAGACAGCTCTGGGTCCCACAGTTGCTAGGAAACTTCATAGAAGCAGGGCAGTGTGGATGCAACAAGATGAAGAGCAGCAATCCAGGATATTGAGAATCATTCTGCTGGTACTTCCTGTTTTAAAATATCAGGAAATGGAAGAAAGTGCACAGTCCTTCTACTTTGTATGTGGATCTGTGTCAGTACTTATGTCACTAGAGATAAATCTGTCTCCAACATGAAAACTACATCCTAACTTGGGATATTGTGGGTCGAGATGCTATCCCTAGTTGTAAGAGGGAAAACATGGTATTAAATATCTGGGCCTGTGTGCCTAGTCTAGCTCTCTTTCTTGAGCATTCTTGTGTTGTCTGCTTCTGATTGCCACCAAACTCTGGCCTGTATAGACCTTTAGGGTCCTAGTGGTTTCCCTGCATGCTTTCGATCAACATATTGTCCACAGTGGAATCATTCATCTCTGCTCAATAGGCTTGTGAATCTGCTATGATTTGAATGGATCTGGTTAACCAGGAAGTGGGCAGGGCTTACCCATGTTTGGTGTGGAGCACATGCCCTTCAGCTCCAGCCTACATGATTGAGCAGGTGAAGCCACAGCACTCCTTCAAGAAGATGAGGCTTGTCTTTGTTACATAGGGTGGAGAGGTTTGCTGTCCTCTTGATGTTGTCTTCTTTTCTTTTACAGGAGCTATGAAGAAACAATCAGTTATTGCCATAAGAACAGCGTTTGACATACAGCACTGGAGAATGAACTACAAACTGATCTGGGGAAAAGGGGTCTCTCTGTTGTCCAAGCTATTCGTTAGGAAAGACTGAATATTGGTGCTGGGTAAGAACTAGCTGATGAGTATCTTGAGTATTCACAGAGGGGTAAATGCCCTTAATCAAGCAGTTCCAAAAATCACAGCAAATCTTATCTCCATTACAATGCTGCACTGGTCAGTCTCTCGCCTTCAATGTTGCTCCTGTTTTGGGCATTATATTTTTTTGAATGACTCGGAGAGGTTGATTGCATTATTCCATTGGCCAACAGTGACACATGGCTGCAAAAAATGCAAATGCAATCAACAGCATTAAACTTGTTTTAATCACGAACAGTAATTATTCTAGGCCTGTTTTGTTCAAACCCCATCCTGAGTACAGTGCCCAATTTCAGGCATCACACTTGCAAGCAACCAGACAGCCATCTGTCTGGGACCCTTTAATTTAAATTGTTACACAGAGACTAGAGTTGAACTCAATGGCCTAAACCATCTCTCTCAATCCTATACAGGTAGTCCTCAATTTACGACCACAACTGAGTCCCAAATTTATGTTGTTAAGTAAGAAATTTGTTACATGAGTTTTGCCCTATTTTATGACTTTTCTCACCACAATTGTTAAGTAACATGGTTGTTAAGTGTATCTGGTTTCCCCGTTGGCCTTCCTTGTCAGAAGGTTGCAAAAGGGGATCACATGACCCCAGGACACTGCAACCATCATAAGTATGAACCAGTTAGCAAGCATCTGAATTTTAATCACAGAATCATGGGGATGCTGCAAAGGTCATAACTATGAAAAATGGTCATAGGTAACATTTTTTAGTGCCGTTGTAACATTGAATGGTCATTAAACAAACTGTTGTAAATCGAGGACTATCTGTAATTCTACAAGAATAAATATGTAGGATAAAGTACAGCCAATAATGCAAACTCACTAATTTTGCTTAATACTATGCAGATTTCTTTCTCTCTTTGTATAAGCATGGGTACATGATCCTGTCCATAAAAAGTGGGAGAGACAACTCCATATTCATGAGTACCTACTTGTTTTCAGAAGGCAGGTTTTAGAAAGCTTGTTCTTTAAAAATTCAGCCATTTCCTTATCTTCTTCTCGTTCTCTGTGAAAAGAAGAAACTGCGTCAAAGAATAAGCAGTTATTATTAGGGTTTGAAAAGATGATGACAAAGCAGGTGGAGTCTGAGGGATGGCTCTCCAAATCTCTGTGAAAGAGAAAGCTACTTTTCTTTGATTCTTGAATTTTCACATTTACAGTGGTAAATAAACTTGTTCCCATTGATTGGCAGGAAAACCAAGGAAGGTACTTCAACAGGATTTAAAAGTGTCTGATCACTGGCTATATATACTTGTTTCTTGCCCTTTGATAAAATATTTCAAAATTCACAGAACCTCAAAGAACCAATTAAGAAGTTTGGGGTAACATGTTGGATTTCTTGGGAAGATAACTTGATTTTGCTACGATTGTACTCCTGCCTTGATTACTTTTCTGCATAGGTAGTCCTCAACTTAGGACCATAATGAGTCCGACAATTGTTAAATGTGATCTGTCCCATTTTACAACCTTTCTTGCCCCAGTTGTTAAGTGAATCCCTGCAGTTGTTAAGTTAGTAACATGGTTGTTAAGAGTATCTGGCTTCCCATTGACTTTGCTTGTCAGAAGGCCACAAAAAATGATCACATGACCCTGGGACACTGTGACCATCATAAAACATGCCAATGGCCAGCGAGCTTCCAAATTTTGATCACATGACATGGGGACACTATAACAGTCAGAAGTGTGAAAAATGATCATAACTCGGTTTTTCATTGCCATTGTACTTCAAACAGTCACTAAAAGAATGGTTGCAAGTCGAGAACTTCCTATAATCAACTCCTGTTGCCACATTTCCTTTGGCAAAGTCTGAACAGTGTTTTAAACAGTATGGTATGATTAATGCAAAATTGGATGTAATACAATATAGAAAAAAAGTGGAAAAAATTCTGACTGTGTCCAAACTGTTCAGAAGGCAAGCTGGTTTAGCAGAGTGCATGGTACAATAGATGAAACATTGGCCTTTTGGCAGCAACCTTGTCCAACTCAGTCTCCCACAGATGAGTTAGGATAATTGGGATCGCAAAAAATCACAACTGACCCTTCTGAATCTACATCTTTCTAATGCACTTTTCTGTATCCTGACATCTACTAGCTTTGCTGGACTACAATTCCAGAAATGCTATTTATTGACAATGCTGGTTTGGAATTCTGGGAGTTGTAGTAATACTGGGCTTCAGCTTTGCAGTATAATAATAATAATAATAATAATAATAATAATAATAATAATAATAATAATAATAATAATAATAATAATTTTATTTGCGGTCACAGACCAAAGTACAAATGAGATAAGAAACACGGGGGAAGTAAAATCATGGACAATTGGCCACCAGAAGCCTTGGCTGAGGGGGATTACAGCGTTCTCCTCTAGTTATGGCTCTTAAATTTTTTTTAGAAACCTGAGAGGTGATGTATGGGGAACCATCTTCTAGACAATGCGAGACCAAATTGCTAGCATTGGGGCCAGAGGGGTCTATTTCAAGTAGAGACAGTAATTTAATTCTGCCTGCTTTATACATAGGGCAGTATAAAAGGACGCGCTCGACAGACTCCACCTCAGCTCTGTCGCAGGGAGCTTTGCAGTATTATTATAGAAAGAAAAAGGAATAACTACTATGTGTTTTCTTGGAATGTTTGCAGGATTGGGGGAACATAACGTAATCAAGAAAATTGCAGGAAGTTGGCATGTTTACCTGAGCCTTTCAAACTCTACATCATCCACAAGGAAATCCCGAGTCTCCACAAATTTATGAATTTGTTGCACTAACTCCTCCTCCTTCTGTTTGTCTTCTTTTGATTTTTTATTTTCTGCAATAGGGGGAAAATACATGTACAAATAGGTTTATTGTAGAAAACTTTTGCAGGTAAGATGAAGGCTTAGGACCGGGTTACTTTCGAGACCGCCTACTACCACCATATGCCTCCCAGCGCCCTGTTAGAGCCCACAGAGTTGGCCTCCTTCAGGTCCCGTCAGCGAAACAGTGTCGGCTGGCGGGCCCGAGGGGGAGAGCCTTCTCTGTGGCAGCACCGACCCTGTGGAACCAGCTCCCCCCTGGGATTCGGATCATTCCCGACCTCCTAACCTTCCGCCGAGCGGTGAAGACCTGGCTATGCCAGCGGGCATGGGGTGGCGATACCTGAGGGAAGGGTCTGTTTTTAGGAGTTACATGGTTTTTTTTAAAGAATTGTAATGTATTTTAATATTAAGTTTTAGCTATTTATTTAAATCATAGTTATATTGTCTTATATTTTAAATTTTTATAATTGTTTTATTTTGATTGTTTGATGTGAGCTGCCCGGAGTCCTCTGGGAATGGGGCGGCATAGAAATTCCAACAAATAAATAAATAAATAAAGAGTTGATCCTCAGTTAATGATCACTCATTTAGCAACCGTTCAAATTTGCGACGGTGCTGAACGAATAGTACTTATGACCAATTCTTGACGTTCTGGTCATTGGAGTGTCCCCATGGTCACTTGGTGAACCCCTAGCTCACAGTTACAAAATCACAGCATCCCACGGTAGTGTGATCATCATTTTCAACCTCATTTGCCAGCTTTCAACATTCAAAGTCAATGGGAAGGCTAGCAGCAAGTTACAAGTGGCAACCCTATAATGTCCTTGCTTAAGAACTGCAGGGGATTTGTTTAATAACACTAGTCCTAGGATTGTCAGAATAAAGTGTCCCTAAATGACACAGTCACAGGTTGTTGCACTTGATGACTGCATTGTTTAATGATGATTTCCCATGCAATTATTATTCCCATGCATTGCATTACTTACTTAAATGTTTCTTTTTTCTCATTCAGAATTCTTGCTTAGGTGAAGGCCATACTGTTGAAATATACAAACACTACTAAAACCTAAACATAAAAGGTCTAATGATGGCTGCAGAAGATTTGGGGATGGGAGAATAATCAGCTGAAGTTTTGGTTGATTTGTAGTCTGGAAAATCATTTAGTAAAGCAATTCTGCCAGAGAATTCTCTGTCAAAGAGAAGATAGGATCCATGTCTAGTGTATCACAATATCCTGCTCAAATTTTTTAACTGGTTTATTTTGTGGATATGGAAAAATTCCTCTTGGAAGCCATGAGATGCCAGAAAAGAATACTAAATACAGTTCTTAATACCCCCCAAATAAATGTACAAAAAAGTTTGTAAATAGTCTGTTATGATTTCTCTGGGTCCAATTTCCCCCAAGATATTACCATCTCTCATTTCCCCTTTTAACAGATAGTTACAAAATCTGATCTAGTTATTGCATAACATAGGATAAAAAACATTCAAAGAAAAGGATTTACTTTTTCCTCCTGTTCCATCCCATTTATACCTAAAATCAAAGGGAAAGAAAATTTTCCTTTCCTTTCCGAGCCATTCTTTTTTCTGAGAAATCTGACAGAATTATTTGTTTTTCATTATATCTGTATTTCTTCTCATTTTATTTTTTCCATCATTATATTTGAGCAATTAATTCTGAGTTTTTATATTGTCATATTTTTGTGTATGTGCCTTCAAGTCAGTGTTCATTCCTGGCAAATGGCTGGATAAGATCCCTCAGTTTTCTTGGAAGGTTGATTCATATTCAACTGAGCTTCAACTATCACAGTAATCCAGACTGTTTTTTCCTATTAAAAAGCTACTGAACTATTTTTTCAGTAGGGACATAACCAAAGAACTGTTGCATGTGGTCCTAAGGCATTTGAATAATTGGAAGATTTTTGCTAAATACCTTCATTAAAGAAATTCTGAATGCTATTGCTGGAAAAAAATTGTGTTATGTTTTTATGATTGGAAACAGTCAGGAATTATATAATTTTGGCAATACATGAATGGAAGAAATACATAAGAACGTATGGTTTGCTTTCATCATCATCTAAAATTTCAACTTTCAGCATACATCACCAAAACTGAGTATGAAAGTGTGCCCTTAGAGTGTAGGAAAATGCATGTGAATAAGATTGTTTTGTCGTCCAGAGGTCTCTAAAAGATTGTACAAGTAATCCTTGAGATACAACCAGTCACTTAATGGACATTCAAAGTTACAATGTATAACCCTTTTTCAAACTTACAGTGGCTTGCAGCATATGGGACCCTGCGGCACTTGGGCCTGTTCCCCTGCCTCCTGAAAGGAGCCACCATTTTCAGTGCTCTGACAAATGACGACTGCTTTCAGAGCTTTCTGCCAAGATCAGTTGGCTCTTGGGAGACTACACACCTCTCCTAGGCTTTGGGGAAGCCAGCTGTCTGCTTGCAAAGGCAGCAGCTTCAGGACCAGCTTCCCAAAACCTTTCCCTTCCTTAGCCCCTTCCTCCCCCAGAAACCCACATTTATTAAATAAAGAAAACAAAAGAAAACAAAAGAAAAAGCTGGGAGGGACAGACCCTCCCCCATTAGAGGCTGAAATTAAACTCTCTGCCCCCTCCCCCGCCCCAATCTCTTAACCTCTTAATTGGCTAAATTTAGTGCATGCCTGGAAAGAGGGTGACAAAATCTGTAATTTGCTTACCTTGATGAGACATTGCCAGGCTGAAGATAGAGGAAAGGAGGAAATCAAGCAAAGAAAATCTTTCTGCAGCTTGTTTGCCTTGCGGAGCTGAAGAAGGAAAGTGGCAGCGCAAACCTGCACCAAACTGCTGTGGTAGAAGCTGGGTTCTAAAGGAAGTCAGAGAGGCAACCAAAAGGATGCCAGGCTGCTTTGGAAAGCAGCTCCCAGGGCCTCCCCCAGCCATTAGGTACCACTTAACAACCCACATTCCTTTAACTGTAGCATCAGGGAGAGCAGAGGCTACCTCACTTAAGAGTTGTCACCAGTTGTGACCTTAATGGGCAGGCTCCATTACAGTTGTAAGTCGAGGACTACCTGTATCTGCATAGATACGGTCCCTTGAATATGGCCACAGAAATATTTCTTTTGTGGCTTGGGGTATTGAAAATAGCTCATCTTTGCAAATTTATTGCTGATCTATTATTGCTTTTAGTTTCTTATATGATTTAAGTACTGTGTTCATCTTTAACCACTATTTTAAGGTAAGTTCAAGTGCTGCAAGTATTCATACAAATTAGAGCTTATTAGAAGAATTAAAAAAAAATCTTAATCTGAGATTTGTGTATTTTAGGTAATGTAATGTTTGGTTTCAGGGTAAGGGTTACTGGTGATTTGCCTGGGTTTAATATATTCTCTCCCTTCCCTCCAATTCTTTTTCAGCTGCTGCAAGTCCATTACACATGTTAGCAACTCATGCATCTGCATCTGCCTCTCTTCCAACGAAACGTCAGAATGGAGATCAGTCTGAACAGCAAGACTTAAAACGGATCAAAACGGAGGATGGGGAAAATATAGTCATAGCTGTGAATGTTGAAACCCCACCTATGGCAATGAGTGAGCAAAGCAACAAGAACTAGGAATGTGGAGGAATATGTCTTTTAAAAACAATGGTCCTTGGTGCCAAAATGAGACCTTTAAACATCTAAACTCTTGAACATGTTCTCTCATGGCGGGGAAAGGGGCCCTGTGACTTCATCTTTCAGCACTGAGAAACACAGGTGGCCTTAGAACTCCTTAATTTAAAAAACAAAAACATGTCTAAAAGATCCTTGTCCGGAGGCTGTGACCCCTCCCCCTTCCATTTCTCCTTGCTGTTCCGAAGAGACTCTTTATACATACATATACATTGAGAGGAAAAAGTTGGGGAAGATAGCAACTTTAAAAACGTATTTTAAAGATTGAATATTGGAATATATTCCAGCATGATAAGTTCTTCGCGTGATTGGATTTCAAACGATTGTATATTCCTCAAAGGGAACAGAGGCAAGGAGCCATTTCCAACATCTTGGCAGCTAGCCTTTCATAATGACCTACCCAATGCAGTTGTTGGTAGATACGCAGTATTTTGTTGTTCACATGTGGAATTAGAAATTTTTGATGTGTACTTTCATTTTTTTTTTCAAAATAATGGGGTCTTTGACATTTCAGATCACTCCATTTCTACTCCAGAAACTTTGGAATCACATACTACTTTTCATGTGAAATTTTGTTTGGTAAAACCGAATGTAGGGTTTTTTAACCAATGGAATGATTTAATTTTGTCCTGTTAAAGTTCAGATAAAGCTAATTTGTTACATCTGCAAATTTTCATATTTTAGCAGTTGCCTGATAAACTTAATCAAATTTTATTACCTTGTGTAGTGATCAAATGCTTCTTTGGGCTTGCATGTTACTGATTAGAAATACAGTGTAAATGAACTGTTAACTGACGTAAAGAACTGCTATGAATTTGACCAGAGCTGCACTTATCTGTTTCTCTTTCTTGCTACCTTTTGCTGTTTGTTACTTTGTGTTGACTTTGTCCCTGGCAAATTTTTCCAGTCTAAAGTAAAAAGAGTCTCATAATATTGTGTATGTTTAAAATGACAGACTGTTCTTCATTTAGAAAAAAAAATCTTTATCACATGTCCTTTTAAAAAGATAAAAATATCTTGTCAGAGATATATTGAATATTTTTAAGCTAAGCATCCACCAATAGAAATATAACTTAATGAGTTTAACTTTTGATGTCCTACAGAGACCTTCTGGGGTCTTCATTAAAGAGTGGCCACTGTGGTTTTCTAACAGTGGCTACTATAGTATAATGAAATAGTTTTCTTTTAAATGTGTTTGGCAGTTGGAGTATTTTAAAGATTTCTTCTCTGAGTTGTGAAAAAAGAATTCATGTTTTGTTATTGAACTAAACTAACAGCTGAGACTGTTCTTTTGTCCAATTCACATAGTTTCTTGTCCCTTTCACATATTTAAGATGAGTTGAAGGTGAAGACTGGGCTTTAACCTTTGATTTGTCTTTTGCTTTTTTTGCTTTTTGAGCTATAATTTATATGTTTTTATCATTTCAAGAAGAATCTGTATTTTGATGATGGACTGAAATGGCTTGGAATGGCTTACAATTTAGTCAGTTTTTGGAAATGTTTTATCAGAAGACCAAATATGAGAAATCTGTACCAAGTATCATGTTATCTCACACGGTAGAGCTGCTGTTACACTGTCAATGAAGATAATACATATTAAACAGATTATGAAAAATTGATGTACACTAGCTGGATTTATAACAGCCACTGTAGGCTGGGTGAAGCAAAACATTTTCTGTATCTGCAGCATTCTACTTTTTGTGCTGTGGTCATCTAATTCAGAAGTAATGATATTGCATTATTAATAAAACATTTGGTTATAAAATTACTATTTCATGAATAATTAGGGAAAATGCTGCAAGTTTTTGAATAAAAAAATCTGGTAAAATGTTTAAGACAATCAAATGGTTTAGACTTGGAAGTTCTCTCATGTCACTGTAGTCTTTGTAGTTTATGAACTAGGTAGAGAAGTCAAAACAAAAGAATTTAATTTGAAGACTCTGTTAAATTTATTGCTCTTGCCTGTTGATAACCTTTCTTTTTCTGCTTTCATGACTATTTTAAACCTGAGCAAGATGTTTCAGAAATTGTTGCTTTTTCCTGTTATTTCACTCTTAGAAAAATTTGAATGCTGAAGAGTAATTATAAGGCAGATTTACCATCTCCTCTGGTGTCATAGCTCTTCTGCTATGACAATAATCACTCCCCCCCACCTCCCGAAGCTGTCCAAATCTGTTCAGAAGTTTAGGAAAACCCATGTTTCAGATTTTGAAGGAACATTGGGAGACATGTGATAATAACCTTCATTCAGGGCAGAAGTCAAGCAGTGGACATGAACACAATGCTATGATTTCCAAATTACTTTTGTGATGGATGTTTGTTTGAGGTACTTGTCTTAGCTTTATTTAAAAATAATTCCATCTGCCTAGCAGACGGGGAAAAAACAGCCATATTTAAAGTTGGGAACTTTTTCTGCAAATGTTGCTCTGTTTTCTTACCAAAATTTTAACACTCAGGTTTCTATAACTTAAGAGTTTGTATGAAAATAAACACTGGATAAATCTTAGTTTAATGTTACAACTGTTTCGTTCATATTGCATTGTAGGATAAGTACACATATGAAGTGAGAACTAAAATGTGAAATTATAGAATGTAGGGCTAGTAATATTGCTTATCATCCACTAATAATGAGGGGAATTATTGCTGTTTTTTTTTTTTTCAGAAAGCACAAGATTTAAAATTAGCTAGTGGTACAGTGAAAAAGTATATGTAATTCTTAAAATAATAATGAAGAATAGAAAATCTGAAAATCAAAATATAGTATCAGTAAATACTTACATAGTGGGTCTGTGTAATGATTTGGACATATCTTTTGAGTAATGGAGCAATTTGTAATTGCTTGTTTGTGAGTTGAGCCAGTTTAGAACTGCTGCTGCCAAATATTTTTGTAAGGCAAGAGAGTGAGGGTTTTGTGGGGATAATGGCCTTATTCGAGAATGGGGAAAGGGTAATTGGGTCAAGCATTTTAAGAATCATTGTATTAACAGTGGATTGTACCATGAATTACTGAACTTGTTGCTTTGTATTGGTTTCAAGGAAACCTAAACAACTTGAGGGTATTGCTAATTAAGTTCATTTTAAATGACAGGGATACCATTTTTAGTTGTCCCTCAGATACTAGGGCATGTGGGTGTAAGGCTACTGTTTCATAGATGAAGAAATCTGAGCTTTTATTGGTAGTATATCATAGCAGTAGTTTTATTCATTGGAGTAAATTCAGTGTCAGGAAACAGCAGGTGCAGCATCAGCTATTAGATTTCTAGCTGATGATTTCATAAAAGGCATGTCAGAGCTTGTACTTGGATGAGAAATCATTTTTTTTAAATCCCAAAATTACAGATTCCACTTTGGCATCCAAAAAGAAAAAAAAGCCTATGGAAATTGATGGCAAACTACTTATTTTTGCCAACAAAACTACATTAACCTGGCTCTGCAGTCACTAAGAGTTGAGTTTAGCTTATCTTTTTAACAGCTGTAATTCATAGATAGTTAAATTTCCTCTGATATGTATGAAAAAGTAATGTAGGTCAATTGCATTTCTTAGTGCATATAACCATTGTGTGTGAAATTTAGAATATTTCAAATTGCAGCGTGCAAAATTTTATTACAAGAGCAAGTTTGGCTTCAGGCTAGAAACTGCGAGAACATGAATCCTGATCCCACTTTTCGCATGAAGCAAGCTGGGTGACTTTGGGGCAGGCAAACCCTCTCAGCACTAGGAAGAAGGTAGCAATGGCAATCACTTTTGAAAATATTTCCAAGAAAACTGCAAGGAGTTGTATAGGCAGTCACCAGAAGTCAAGACTGATTCAAATACACAAAGGGAAAAAAATAGAATCTTAGTAGAATTGCTGAATTTACTTTTTACCCTATGTACTACTTATAACCATTTTTCCCTTTAAGCAGCCAAGTAACTAGCAGTTGGGTTTGTACAGTATGTTAAGCTAAAGTCAAATAAAATTCCATTATTATGAATTACAATGCATGAATCCAATCTAACAGTGCACTAATGTCCATAGCAATAGGTGATATAGTCATGTCACAGTTATGTTTTTGATTCTGATAATCATGTCTTTGTATTTATCTGATGATAGCAAACAGATTTTGTCATTTGTGCCCCTTTGCTCCCTTATAGGTCCTAATACAACATGAATTGGATACTGCCCATAAATATACATGCTACTTACTATACTGTAAATCATTGTTACACTGCAAAACCAACTACATATAGCCCAATAAGAAGGTGTATCTCACTCCTAGGATGATTTTATTGAGGGAAATAATGTGCAAGTTTTAGGTCTTTATCTGTTATCATTCATTAAACAGTTTTGTTTACAAATCTCGTTTCAGGCAGGTTGAATTGTCTGAATTGGATGGGTTCACATATGCTAAAACAAACCATACAATGTCTTAATGCTATGGCTAGCATATTCAGATGATACAATCATTTTACCTGGTGAACCTGACTACCACTACCTTGTCTTCTTTATCCAAATTATTTCCATTTAAGCTCAACTGAGAATATATAATCAACATTGATCACAAATGGCAATTACTCTTAAGTTCAGCCAATATAATTTGTTCCAGAAAAGCCTAGTTTATATTTAAAGAGCTGGGACATGTTACTGCCTGGATTATTATGAACCAGGCAGAATGGCTTGACTGTTTGAACGTTGTTGGTCCTAAAGCAGCCCAAAGTTGGTCTGGCTCTCAGGGATCTGAGGTCACATAAACATAAGCATTCATGAATAGCTTCTATTCTGTATGTATTTGGCAAAATTTTTATCTAAATTGGATGTGTAAATTTTAGCAAAAATGTAGAAACAAATGGCAAATGTAATTTGAGAATTTAAATCATGTATTCTTAACGTGACATCAAAACCTGGCAGATTACAGTTACATTAAATTATTTTAATATTTGATATGAATAAATGAATGTTTGTATTCATGGTTTAAATTTAGATAATTGAATAATGGCTATGTCATCTGAATAGCAGTATTTAACGTTTAAAAGCCCTCTCCTATCAATATGAATTCTGGAATGCAAACAATTCCAAATACAGTAAAAAGCAATAACTCTATGGTTTAGTCTTGGACCTCTAAACAGAGAAGCAAGAGTGGCTGTAGGAAGAAAGCAGTGCAGCTTTTCTTTGTATTCCAGTCTCTAGAAGGCGGGGTAAACTGAAAAGACCAAGATTTGGAGAGGCTCATTCTCTGCACCTGTGGAATAGCTCTGATCCTGCTTAGGCCATCCCACCTTTTTTTTTTAAGCGCTATAGCCAGCTGTGTCTTAGCATGTCATGAATACACTATTTATACATAGGGTTTATTTACAAACCAGTACTAATTGCAGTGTGAATGGAAATTAGTAATTTGAACTTCAGGCAGCTTTCAGTGCAGCACATTAACACTCGTTTACCTCAACAGTTTTTCCCTTTGAAATCGGAAAATCCAAGTTCTTCAGCCTGTTACTTTGATTATATACAGCATTTCTACTACGTCCCTTCAAAGTATGAGCAGATTATTATGCTACTTTCAAGATGAATTTGCAAATTAATAAAATCCCCATGTGTAAAAAGTGAGATTTGTATTTCTTGAATTCTGTCAATCTTGGAGGAAGGAGGACCTTCATATTTTTTAATAAAGAATGAGCAAGTGGTTCTTCCTAAACATTTTGGGAAGTCTGAATCTTGGGTACTAAGTGGGAGCTGGATTTGGATGACAAGGCTTGAATCACAGACAATATAACACATTATACAAAAATTCATAAGAAAAGTAAAATTAGCATCAACTTTGCTGCCACTAACTATACAGTAAATTAGTCACTTTTAATTAAAGAATATTACAAAAGATGTGCAAAATAACTTTCATGATTAAGTACACATTTAAAAGCAACATGCAAACCCACATTTGAGTATAGGTCTTAAGTGAAAAGTCTGGATGCTTTACGGCTGAATGCATTAAGCCTTCAATAAATTTTGAAGCATGTGTGCAAATGAAATTAATTGAAACTGCTGTAAGGTGGTGATAATTTAAAATGAAGTGGTCACGTACATGTGTTCCAAGGGTTTTGAAAAATTAGGCATGTCCCTTTATCACCTTATAGTTCTAAAAAAGCATCAATTTAGTGTGTTCTGAATACATAAGTGTTGGAGGTTATAGAAGCAAAGCCTGGCATCTGCTGGCTATCACAGAACTTTATTATTACCCTTTTCTTTCCCAATGTAAGTACCAGAACACAAAGTACTATGTTTTAAATAGTATGGAATGATTACATTCTAGATGGAGACAACACAGCCTTATAAGTCCTCTTTGTTGACACTTCTTACCTGGCAGAATCACTGAGTTGACGTTGGTTGCTATAGAATATTTGGCACCTCTGATACATGACATGAATACCTATTCACAGCAATATGGAAACAGACTTGTTCTATTTTTGAGTAATTGCAACTCTGAGCAACTTTGCTACAGTTTCTTTCTGGGAATTAGGAGGAAACAATATCTGTAAAGGCAAAAGCTGCTGCTATAAATGACTGGGTCGCCATTTCCAATTAACCTGCCTGCTGAACCTAATCTGAAGAGTCTTCAACTGATCAAAACTCTAGTAACTTTTCTTTCCAGCTTTATAATGTGGCAGGTACTCCGTTTCGTGATACTTAACAGGAGAACCCTCATATTGAAACTTGAAGAGGAAAAGAACAGCAGCTGCCCAAGTAAAACCAACTGTGGAGAGCTAACATTATCAGTCCTTTGCCTTATTCCAATTGTCGACCAGGTCAGTCTCATCTTGAAGAGTGCCATCAAATTAGCAAGTCAGAAGTTGTCTCTTCAACAGGAGAAGAATTGGGATGGGGATTCTGATAACTTGCCCCACCAAACCATACGTCCCAACAGTCCAGTCAAAGTTTGTCATCAGTCATTTCTAGAAACTGAGCGTAGACATCTCTGGAGCATTCCCCTTTTTGATTGAATAAAAATTTGTAGTAGCTGCCATCTGCACAGATTGCTAGGAAAAGAGAAAAACAAGCTTTTCAAGTCATTGCTATGAAAACAATTATAGAAATCACATGTTTGCAATGTAAGGTGTGAAGAAGAGGAAGATGTCAACATCGAGCATCAGCAAACATCAAGTTAAAAATTCTCAGGATTATTTATACCGACCTCCATTTTATTACATGGCTTGCTCCATCCTTAACAGCTTCATAATTCATGTAACTTTTTATATTGGAATCTCAGACTTTACTCTGCAGTAAAGTCTGAGGACTTTAGTATGTGTCTAATAAATATATATAATAAATATATAAATATAAATATTTAGCATTTATTAAATTAGGACCCTTACCTAAGACAGAATTCGGCTCTGTTCCAAAGGCACAGATGCAGGGAGAGCCCGAGGGAACTTGAAACTTGGAAAAACTCCATTTGGAACTGAAATATTTGGGCAGGAAGCTGGCTGATGCTAAGCTAAGAGATTAAAAAAAAAATTCCTGAGTACCTACTGAAGTCAGGCACAGAAATAAAATAGATGCTAACAGCTGCTGAAAGTTGCAATCATTTCAGTTATTTATTGGTTATATAAGCTTATTTAATTACCACCCCAACTCTTATGTATAAATAGTGCTAAAGATGGCTGACAAACAAAGAAAACTACACAAGAATACAGTTAACAATGTATCATCAAGGGTAGGAAACAGTTGCTTTCAGCAAATGAATTAACTTAGTACCAAAATTTTGCCTGCTTATGGCAGCCAGGATAATGTAGTGATCCAGATGCAAAGGGGAAAATGTGATTGTCTTTTCTTGGGCTCACATGAAACAAAAAAGTTGGTTTTTGTTTCTGGAGATGCTCATAGATACCCATATATGCACCTACGTATGTTCTGAATCCGCTTTTCCCTTCATAGCCAGATTGCTGCAGAGCCCTAGTGGACAACAGCATAACATGCAATAGTAAAAATTAAGATATTTCTCTGATTTTCATAATGGGAGAGGGCTACAAAGAAGGTTGATATTGTGAACACTTGTATATATGTGTATGGCTTAAGATGCCATAACTCGAACTTGCACTTGAATCAGAAACCATACTGGTAGTTAGTAATGTAGCAACTGCTGTAAATGTAAATGCGTAGGTTTCCTACCACCACCCCTTATCAACAATCTGGAGTTTCCGTTCAAGCCAGATGTAAAATAAGCAGGTTCCAGCAATTAAAAGAGAATGTAAATTTTTGGCATCTCCAGAAACATTTATAGGAGTTGCATTAACCTTAACTATGCAAATGATATTGGAACAGCAAAATCAAATTCAAGGCTAAGGCTAGCATTGCCTTTGCCCAACTATGAATTGAAGTCTTCAAGGGAATGTAATTGAATCAACTGACAAAAAAGATGAAGCTTTGGGCAGCAAGGAGGATAAGTGATGACTCAAAGGAGAGATTCAATATGTCAGTTTGAAAAGAACAAGAGAGGACCACAAGAATATCAATAAATACAGCAAAAATATCAAGGGGATGTTATTAAGAATATTGGAAAAAATCACAGAATTTACAGCTAAAAACATTCAAGAGTAATCACACCAATCCTCTAATAAAGGCAAATGAGTTGAAAAGAAGATGAAATATACTTCAACCATTTGTAAATGAAATTGTTGATTAAAAACAATATATATATTCAGGAATGGTTTCCATCAAAAAATAAGATGTGGAAGGGAATCGCCTTCCCTTCTGGAAATGTTTTTAGTGTCTTCTTGTGAGCTGGTAAGAGACAGTTTTCACATCCATAAAGATTTCCTTTCACTGTCGTGGCAAATAATCTTTATCAAACTTTCTTGGTCATTTTTAATGAGACATAAATCCTGCTTAGACCCAGCCCCAGCTCCCTTACCTTGATTGCTTATTTCTTTTGGGATCCTCTGCAGCAAAAATGTGCACTGTGGCGTGGTCACTTGACACGCAGATAAGAGAAGCATCTTGGTTGAAGTTTATACTAACGGAGAGATCAGAAGCGACATATCTTTTATCCCATGTTTGTCATGGAACAAGTTGCTTTCTAAAGACATCCTACTTCTTGCTTAACTGTTGCTCTGTTGGAATTGGGACAGCTAGGACAAATTTGAATCCATAAATAATTTTAAATGTTAAATCGTAAATGGAAATGGCATATTCAGTTTACATTCATTGTCACAGGAACCATCCTCTCCATGTGCAGTTAAAAATTCTCCTTCACTCCTACCTTCTCTAATTCTCTAATGATTACTCAGCAAAGCAAAACTTACCAGTATATATTGGCAGCCTGAGATCCTCTGCGCAACTCTTGAATTAAATGCCCAGATGACGTATCAAATATTCTTATAAGGGTCCCCTTGAAAAGGAATAACAATTTTTGAAGTTGTGGAAAGCGATACAAAACCAATAGATTCTTTAGTCTTTTTAACTCTTACATACACTTCCTGATAGCCATATATTGTCTCTGCGCCCAAAAAATACATCTTGCCTGCATTTCCTTTTACTGGCAGTTTGACCTTCAGTGAAATGGATGTTGGACAGAAGACTGAATTCACAAACATATCAGAGCTCAGGCCCTATTTCCAAGGAATATTTAGGGCATGAGTGTCAAACTCGTGATGACAGGTCGTCATATGATGTATCACAACTTTTTCCCCTTTCACTAAACTGGGGGAGGGCATGGCCAGCATGTGACGCATTCGGGTCACGGATGGCGAGTTTGACACCCCTGATTTAGGGTGATGGGTGATTTTTGCTTTTGCCTTTAAGGAAAATGGATGTTGTGTTACTGATCAGAAACTCTCAGAACAGACATCTATGAACAGGCAAGATCTCTCTCTTTGTTAACATTCGATTGATTTTAATTGATATAGCTTTACGCCCTCAATTTGGTCCCAACATTCTCCAAGTCCACCTATCACCACAAAATTTAGTGACCATCTGATCTAGTCAAACTGATCAAAACAGAGTGATATTTAACTTCATTTGCCGTTTACATTTATAATGAGTTTCCTCTAAAGATTTCAGTATTATATTCAGAGAGCGCTGATGGCACATTGGTTAAGTGCAGTAATGCAGGCAAACTCTGCCCACAGTTTGGAGTTCAATCTTGAACAGGCCTCAAGGCTGACTCAGCCTTTTGTCCTTCTGTAAAATGAGGACCCAAATTGTTGGGGGCAATATGCAAATAATGCTCTACATTGTAAACTGCTGTAAAGTGCCATGTGATGGTATATAAATCTGAATGTGACTTCTATATACAGGGGTCACCTCCATTTTATTTTCAAGACAACTCTGCAAGGGGGTCTGGGCTGACAAATAGTGACCTAAAGTCATTTAATGAACTTAACACTCAATTGGGAAATTAAATTTTGGTGCTCTTACAGTCCAGTTCAATATCCTTAAAACTCCTTTCCAGTTTACCTGGAAACAGGCAGTTGTTGGTTAACAACTATTCAAAAATACTATGGCACTGATCAGGTAGTGGTTATGACCAATGTTCAAAGTTTCAACCATATCAGCACCCCTGCAGTCACATGATCGTAATCTGGGCAGTTGGTAACCAGATTGCATTTATGACAGTTGCAGTGTCCCATGGTCACAATTTATTTATTTATTCCATTTGTATGCCGCCCAACTCCCAAAGGACTCTGGGCGGCTCACAACAAGATAATAAAACA
>JANHJO010003104.1:27385-38634 GCA_032468235.1 Pseudoxyrhopus heterurus
CCCAGGAGCAAGCGTCTTTTAATTTCTTGGCTGCAGTCCCCGTCTGCATTGATCTTGGAGCCCAGGAAAATAAAATCCCACCACTACTGAAGACCAAAAGCAAGTGAGTGTCCATTGGAGGATTTCCACCAACCCATCTTGATCATCATGTCGTTAATGGAGGGTACGAATACCAGGTTCCACCAACGGCACTGTCTCTGACATGATCTCCTACTTTGATTGAATTTCAGAAGCATTTTCTCTTTCATCAGACTGAGGAATATATATCTAGAGAAATGGAAGATATATTTTGCCCCAGAACTGTGAGTCTTCTGCAGCCAGAATCAATGATAGGGAATTTGGGCAGAGAAAATAGACACTAGTTGCTGAAGCTGTTTTCATCTGAGGAGGTGCCTATGACAGGTGCCAAAACCCTGTAAGGTCACCCAGAAGGTGAATGTGCAGCATTAGCTTGGAGTGGAGAGAAGAAGGGAGAAGAATCTCAATCAGGAAGAGGAAATATCTCTGGAGACATCTAAGCATCTTCAAGCGTGATGACTGGAGGAGGGCAGGAGCAGACTGGAGAAAACAGCTTGGGGCCTTTCAGAAAAGCGAGTCCAATAATCAGCCTTGAAAGAGGCTGGAGGCAGGAGTGGGGTTGATGACATCCTCAGTTATTTTCTCGGCTCGGCTTGCATTTGATCCAGTGGCTGATTAAGTCTCGCTGGCCCACATGCGCAGCTGCTCACAAGATACACGGAGTGAGCGCCTAATGACTCTCTGAGCTGGCATGCTCGCTAAATGAGTGTGGCGTGTGGTGGCAAGTGTAAAGGACACCGGAACTGATTGGGTGTGAAAACCGGCAGAAAGAAAAAAGGCAGAAATGTTGAAAAATGGAGAAATGGAGGCTAAGGAAAAAAGAAAAGACACTAAGGATAGGTCCACCCACCACCCCGCATGCAGACCGCAAAGCTTGTTTGCTCAAAAGAAAGCCACCCTGGATTCATTAGATGCTTACCCATGAATTAATAATATAATTGCTTTTGTCTCAACGTTCTTGAGGAATTTTAAAGAAAGGCTGTGCAGTCTAAGAGAAAGCATCGCACAACGCATGAAGGCTCAGGGAGGAGAGTGGGGAAAATTGCAAGACCAATTGTCTTCACTCCGTCAGTCTGTAGAGATTCTCAGTCCTCCAGGACATGGTTGTCCCAAAGGTGCTTTTTCAAGTGTCAACTGGGCTTTCTTTGTTTTTGCTGGAAGGTGTTTTGCTTCTCATCCAAGAAGCTCCTTCAGTTCTTCAGTCACACCCTTGGAATGGTGTGGGAGTAGGAATGGATTCCCAGAGGAAAAATTGAAGACTATAGGAACCAGGACCACTCAGGTGACCCTGAGGACACAGATAAACCTCCAGGTAGCTTCCATGGCCCTCTAAAAAGGATGCAAATTTATTTATTTGTTTATTTATTCCATTTGTATGCCGCCCAACTCCCGAGGGACTCTGGGCGGCTCACAACAAGATAATAAAACAATATATGAGAAAAATGATACAATCTAAAATGCATTCTGATTAAAATAATAGGCAACATACTCCGTACAATCTGGACATCTTTCTTGTTGACTTTCCACAAGCAAATCAAGGGAAGGTTACAAGTTCCTTGAGTAAATCTCACCCACCCATGCACCCCCCCCCAACCCTTTTATGCTGGTGCTACTCCTAGCTGTCCACCCTTGAGCACCCTTCCCAAGCTTTGTTTTGCTTCCACTGCGTCTCCCTGATCACTTGTGCACCTGTTCCTACCCTGCAGCGGCCACTCCAAGTCCTGCTGCACTGTTCATGCCTCCCCCATTATTCCTACTCCCCCCTTCAGCAGCAGCCATCTCAAGCCCCAGGGCAGCTCTTCTCCCTAGCAGCATCCACCCTAAACACCACAGTGCTTGTGCCATATCACCCTCACCACTCAGAGCCCCACCACCTGGCAGCAACCACTTATCTGCCTGCTTGCGGACCCCCTGGGACTTGCAAGTTCTTGCCAGCTTCCCCATTGATTTTGGTTGCTGGAAGCTGGCCGGAAGCCGCGATCAGGTGCTCGCCTAATGAATGATAATCCTCACTTAACAAAGGAGTGTGCAGGAATTGCTACATGAACGACATAGATGAAATTGGCTTTAAAAGATTTTCCTAAGCTGAAGTTTTTAATTGATATAGCTTTACACCTGCATAAGATAAATAAAACATTTTGTAAAACAGTGAAGAATAGACCAAACTGTAATTTGATAAAAATGGAATCACTTAGATGACTAACATGCACAAAGACTATAAAGAAGCCACTCCAGATCAATTATAATTTAAGTTAGACTGAACAATGGCTACTAACTGGAAGTGTGGCACCCTTTGTCAATTTATCATAATCCAGAGATCTTAGAAATTAATTTCCCATTTCTCCAAAACTAATATAAACTGCTGAAGCCTTGAAGACAGCCGGGAATCTAGGGTGGCCTCACTGATTATTCTGACTGGTGGGATCCAGGAGAAGGGACTTCTCTGCTATTGCACCTGCCCTGTGGAACATCTTGCCTCTCAACCCTCAGCCCCAACTCTCCTGACCTTCCAGAAGGGCCTAAAAATCTGACTCTACCTGTTAGGTTGGGGCCCCAATGGGGAATTATCACTGTGGAGGTGGTTGATTAAGAACGGATCCCACCTCCCTCCCATCATCCTGCTCCTGCCCTCATCTTTTAATTGGACCATGGTGTTCTGGATTTTATATTAACTTATGGTATATTTACGGTATATTTTAGTTTATACATTTCTATTTTATGATTGTAAGCCACCCAGAGTTACCTTGAGGTAACATGGGCAGCCTTTACATGTTATATAAATAAAAAAACAAATAAATAAATCTAAGAATGACACACAGGCTCTTATCAAGACACTATTCAAAATTTATATGAACACATTCAAGATTGTTGTGTGGCTCTCTAGTTAACTATATAACAAAACATTTTGCTTACTTTTTCTGATGCTGTGGCGATTCTTGTTCCCTGCAAATTTAGGGCTATACAACTCAAGATTCCTTCATGAGCAGGTATATCTACTGGAGGTTTTTCAGTGTTTGCTAGATCTACTATTTGCACATGTCCAGTATGTGTTCCAGGGAATGCCAATAGGGAATTATTACTATTTGGACACAGGACACAAAGACCTAAAATAAACAATTGCAAGTATTAAAGAACAGCTATTTTTACTACAGTATCTCTCAGACCATCCCACCTAAAGAAGTTTTAATGTCCTCAGACTAATGAGCCATTTCACAGAGTAAGCTATGCTTTAGGTTTATCTTGAAGTTCTTGATCCTCTCTGATCTTGGTGCTTTCCTTGCAGATGTTTCATTACAAAACTCAGCAACATCAACCCACTTGCTACTTCATTTGGTAATGAAACAGCTGCAAGAAAACCACCAAGCTGAGGGAGCATCAAGAACCCCACAGTTCAACCCTGAATTACAAATACTTGTATGTCTTCTATCTGTAGTTTAGATTTAAGATTAGCAAAAATTACTTCTGCATATAATATATATTATATAGCCAGAAACTTTAATATCTGTATAATTGTGGTGGAATGTAGTCTGGATTTCCAGAAGGGAAGGGCTGCATTCCAGAGGGCAAAGAGGTACAGTGAAGCATGGAAAGTTTGGTCAGGAGAAAGTAAGTCAAGGAGATTCCTCCCTTAATGATTCCCAGAGTGTATCTATAGTGATGCAAATAGTTGCTTTAGTTTGGCAAGATTTCTCTCTATAGGTGAGGAGCAATAAAGAAAGCTACTCAAAAGTAATTCCATGTGTCTTTGTTGGTTCTTGGGTCCTGGCAGTAATAAATCCTCAGAATTTACACTTAATACCATATGATAGAGGGTCCTTCCCAAAAGATTCTTTTCAAACCCCAAGATAGACAAATGGCTGCTACGCCCTGCCACTCTATGCAACGGGGATGATATACCTTACTGAGCTCAGTAACAGAGCATTTGCTTTCCATTTAGAAAATGCCAAGCTGTCTTAGGAACAGTGACTACATGCCAAATAAGCAACATCAACTGACCCCCCACAAGCATAATGGCAACAAAACACAAACCAATGTGTCTTCTCTGCAATGGAGACCACGTACCTTTAGGGTTGTAGCAAGTTTCAAAGACATGTAACTGGTGAGGATTGTGTGTGAATGTGAAAACTTTAATCATAGAGTCCAAAACTACGACAATTCTGGAAGAGAAAAGGTACTGACATTGATACAGTACTCAGATTGTACTAGAAAGCATTATGCCAACCCTAGAGCAATTTTCCTCCTTTTGCTTTAGGCTTTTATAGCAAAGCTTTCAAAATTATTTAAAATTATATCAGAAGTAGTCATAAAGCATGAGCTCATGCATCTTTCTGTCAGAGAAGTTCTGTAAGGTTGAGAATGATTTACTGAAGCAGATCAGTACAGTATCCCTTCCTTTTATTTATTTATTTTATTTTACAAATTTATATACCGCCCTCTCCCTAGGGACTCTTTATTCCATCATATTCAAGGCAGTTCAGTGTCTTAATAAATAATGAACACTCACAGTTTTTTCCTTCCTTAAAAATATCTAACTAATGGAACAAATCAAAATAAACATAAATAAAAGGAACCTTCTGTTCCACAAACTGAGCACTTACCTGTCCCTTCGCAGCTTAACAGCTTTGACTTCTGTGGAAAATTCTATTTCAATAACTGTCTTCTTTTTCAAGTCATCCCAGATCATCACTGCAGAGAAAGAAGTATCTTATTAATTTTAAAACAAGCACCTTCAACACGGATAGACTAGCTCCAGTAGGAAGTTATATCCCAGATTACCTCATTATATACTGTAGATAAAGCAAAAGATTCATATTCCAAATTTGGACAGATATTTTTTTAATTCTGGGATATCTCCAAAAAATGTTGTTGGACTCCAACTTTCGTGAAATCCAACCAGAATGAAAACAAATTACAACTTCTATCACTTACAACAACTCTTACAAAACTCAAAATTCAAAATTTCTTTGAGCTATTCCTACATTCAATTTTATGGTTCCTATTCTTAAACCTTTTCCCATCTTTCCTCGTGTCCAATCCATCTCTCTAAACAGATTGTGCCTTTTTATTGTAATATACTTCTATTAAGAGGAGATGCAATAAATGGCATGTTTATTATTTATTTATAAATAAAAATCATAAACAGTCATAAATAGGAAGCACAACGGATCAGGGTCTGCTCTAACAAATAACTGGTTTCATTGTCCCCTTCTGAAAAGGTTAGAACTGCCCTGACACTTGTTTAAATTGTAACTACTCAGGAGTGGTATATAATTCAGTTAATTCATTGTGGCAATTTTGAGACTGAACCCAAGAGTAAAAATACTATTTAATATTCAATACCATACCTTTATTAGGAGGATACTTTGGCTTTTTCCCTCCACCAACCAAAGCTAAATAATTGCAGCGAAACAACATTTCAACATGGCCGACACCTCCTTCTAGGAATTCTAAGGGACAGAGTAAGCAGCATATATATAAAATCAAATATTCAATGTAGAATTTACTAACAGAATATATGTGTAGAATAAAGGGAGCTTCTCTTCAGACCTAACATTACATTTAGACTTACATGCAGTACTCTACATTTTTGTTTGCCTCATTCTGAGAAAATGTTTGCTCTCTCTCTCTCTCTCTTTTAGTGTGCTCAGAGATTTTTTTTTGTCTGATTATACATTATGGATAACTATTATAAGTCAGGAAGCAATACTGCCATGAATAGTTAATGAGAACTGTCTTCAAGTTTCAGAATTCCCTGGCAATCAAACATTTTATTTTAAGGCTATAATCCTATGCAAAGTTACTTGGGAGGCAAAATACAATAAATTTATTTGGATTTTCTTCAAAACTTCCAGGCACGGGATCATAATGCCACTGGATTATTTAGAATTTAAAAGACGCAATGGATACTGAAGAAGCATCTCACCTTGTTTCTCCTTCTCTTTGAGTGGATCTGCATTAAACACTCTAAATCCATTTTCCATTCCACATGCAAAGCATCCTAAAAAAAGATTGCCAAAATAGGTATAAATGTTCTGTTAACAATGGAGGAAAAACGAGGCATGCTAAAGTGTACTTTGCATGCAGAAAAATACTGGTTTAATACCTGCAATTTTCATAATAAAGCAGCTGTCAAGCAAGATCTCCAGCCATAGCCCTGGTGAGCATTTCAAATATGGATCTTGTACTTTTTTGAAAGAGCTCTAGTCCAGTGCTGTACAACTGACAATAGGAAATAGGACCACCATGATTATGAATTCTCTCTCCCTTAATTGAGGCACCACCATTTTTCTTATTGCATAGATAATTACGGTGATTATGGATATATACAAAATTAGAAATATGTTTTATATTCAACCCAGAAGAAAACGTTGGGTTCTGGAGGTACAGCCAAATCCTTTCAGATTGGCTGCAGAATCAAAACTCAAAACAGTTTGGTATGCAGATAATATAAAACAAGGAATGCCTTTGACTTTAGGGGTTATAAGGCACGGCTAATATATGTCCCCCTTCTTAGCAGCTCTATATACACATACACATACACACACACACACATTCTTCTCCCTTCATTTAATTCCCACTGCCATAGATTCCCAGTACACCTGGCAGGCCCATGCCTCCTTCAATCTTTGCAGGACCTTTCTTTCCTTCCCTCAGTCATTGCAACAACTGTGTTTCTGTGCTTTACTGGAATGGTCTCAGCTGCAAGGAAGTAGCTCCTAATATAGATATTGCAACAGACTGCCTGCCAGCCTATCTTCTTAGTGTCTTCCTTCCTATGCTTCTTTTAGCCAATCGTGCTCCTCCCAAATCAATCTGCTCAGAACAATCATGCTTTGGTCTACATCAGGACAAAACAGCCCTGTTTGATTTCATATACAGATCAAACCACACAAACTCCTGTATTTCAGTCAGGTATGGACAACCTGAAATCAGCTCTTCTGTGAATGAAATGGTTTGTATATAGAACATTTTGTAGATCCCTAGTGATTATTGTCATTTTCACAGTAAACAAATCAAAATCAGCCCTAAGACTTGTGTTGTCCATGGTTGTTTTCTGACATTTGGGCTTGCTGGCTATTGCGTTCTACTTTTACTGTTACAATGTATTTTTAATTTGTCCTCTATACTACCTTGAATGGTTTGTAGCGTAGGCAGCAATACAAACTAACTGAACTCCTTGATCACTCTGCTTCTCTTTGGTTCCCCAGCAGTCCTAGTCAAGAAGGAGCTTACTCCTTATCAAGCAATTGCTTTCTCCTACTTCTCCTTCGCTCTTCCTCCAGTTTGTTATCTGCTAGCCAGGCTCTTTGGGACAGGGTTTCATATTCTTTCAGAAAGTGAGATATCGATGTTCAGAAAAATCTGCAGCAAAACTGGGAGAATTCTCTCTTGCTTTACTCCAAATACACCCTTACTGCCTATTAGTTGGACAATTTGATAAGTGATGGCTAAACCCACCATTGAAAATGTCTAAAACTCACCGGACACATGTAAGGAGGAATTATGGTTGTTTTCCATCAGCGGTTAAATCTTGGAGGAGAAACTAAATCTGGGGATCCCTCAATCCTTTTTTTAACTTACTCTGCAGTAAATTAAGCACAATTCACTATCTCTGGTAGTGTGGCAGAATAGGGATCAGCCGTTACGCTAGCATACTTTTTTGCTGGCTTAAGAGTCAATAAATAGATTAATGGAAAAAGACTTGGGGGAAAAATTGGAATTTTGATCTTATATATGTTGATGGCAGCAAGACTACTGTACGCACAAAAATGGAAGGACATTTCAATTCCCCCTATGGATGAATGGCTACAGAAGCTGATGGAGTTGGCAAAGATGCCTAAACTGATCGTTTTGATCAAAGAAAAGAATATAAGTACTTTTGTTGCTACATGGAGACCACTTCTGGACTTTGTGCTTGAGGTGGAAAAAAAAATGAAACTTTGATTTTTGGTTGATTGATTTGTTGTTATAGAAATGGCCAATTAATATTATTACGGAAAAGTAAAAAGTTGAAGTTCAATGTTAATGCCTTATTCTATTGCAACAGAGGAAGTTGGAAATCAACCACCTTTTTTCTTTTCTCCCTCCCCTCCTCCCTTTTCTTTTCCCATCTCCTCCCCACTGTGTCCCACTATTTGCTTTTGTATTTTTGTATTTTATTTTATAATCTAATTTAAAAAAAAGAATCAGTGAATAGCACTTTAACTTGGCCATGAGGAAGAGACTAGAGCTCTATTCAGGAAGAGCTGCAGGTCAGGATTGGTACCTATTTACAGAGGAGAGCGGTTAAATTGCTGATCCGCTGTAGAAAAGAAAAAGTGAAGGCTAAGCCCAGCAAACACATAAGAGGTTCCGTTCCATATCTATAATGCCTTCAACAGCAAAGGGCCAGGCCCTGCCTATGCAATATTTCTGCCTCATAAAAGCTTATTTATCTTGGGGAGGGCACAAAACTGCACAGCATTTCGATGCAATAGAAATTATATAGGAGTGGGATGGGTGTGATTCTTCACCATAAATCCGAACAGTTCCGCTAACCTCTGGCTTTCTTCCTGCTGACTCCTCTACGTAGAACTAGCCGATGGGGAACTACTGGCCTCTCCTACCCAGTCAAACCTCCCAAGTCTATTCTCCGTCACCGAATACACACACACGCCCGACGGGTCGGTTGCTCTTCAGTCTTGCGAGTCCAGAAAACTGGACTGAACGGACCGTAGTTAAGGCCAGGTGCCGTTCGGACGCTGCCTACAACCACTGTCCCAAACAGAAAAGAGAGCGGTAGAAGCGGCAAAAAAAAAAAAAAAAAGGGGCGCGGGAGGAGGGGAATATCTGCCCAACAACTGAAAAGGCGCCCAAAGCGGATCCTGAAGGAAAAGCTGCATGGATTCTCTGCCCGGGTCCCCAACGCAACACTCAGCTTCCCGGCCTCTAGCTAACCACCTCCTGGGAAACTGGGCTAGCAACCGACGCTCTTCCCAAAAGCGGCTGAAGCGAAGAACGGGGGAGGGGAAAGGGAAAGAAGCAGGCCCGTGTTTCCGTGCCCGCAAACGTCTGAAATGGGGCAGCGGGAGGGCAAGGCGGGCAAGCAGACGACCACCCGACCTTCCCCTTCCGCCCCCGCCTGCCCGGCGCCCCGTGAGATCCCTACCGTGGTCCTGGTTGAAGCCGGCGAAGAGCAACCCGTTCCCGTGCGGATTAACGGGGAGCAGGTTCATGGCGCCGGACGATGGGAAAGGCCGCGGCCTGGGAAGAGGGTCGCTCACACCATCAGCCGAAGATCGGCAGCGGCGGCGGCGCCACGATTCCTTCCGGACTAGATCAGGAGCGCAGAGCGCATCGAACCGCTTTCCTTGGCTTGCTGGAAGGAATCCCAAAGCCGTGGAGCAGCAGCGGCTTCCCCGAAATCAGTAGAGCCAGTACTAGAGAAGTGTAGTCTCCGGGCCATTTGCAGTCGCTGCCTTGATTGCAGAGCGCATCGATCAAGGAAACCCACCCGGCTGAGCGCCGAACTAATTCATGCTCGGATTCGAGCGCTGGCTGGTTTCGGGTGTTGACGGCGGAGTTTACTTTTCGGGGCGGTGAGCCCGCTCGATACACCGTCCCTACTTTTGAGTAAAGCTACTTAGAATTATACTGGGAAAACCCAAGGTCGTAGTAAGCCGAACTGTCGCTTTCTTACGTCGGTTTTGTGTTCCCCCTCCCCGCTCCTTACCAAATAGGTAATGCAACGACTTTGGAGAGCGGGGAGTGGGCGGTAAGACCCACGCCAGTTCGATGCGGCTGCACTATGACACTGCCGATCAACGGAGGTGATTTGGAAAGGAAAAGATGATATTCTTAATTAGATAAAATCCCAGATACATTTTGGTGGGTGGGTGGATTAAAATATGCTTATTTAGATCCGGTATAAGCGGCAAAAATTTGTGGGAAAATTGTTTACAAGCACTGAGGGGGTTAGCCTGATTTTTTTTTACTCCATCCCCTCCAAACCACCTAATATATCAGTCATACGTAACAACCTAGGAGTTAGTGCTACTGAACGCACCCAGATCTCTTTCCCAAGAGCATTCAAAGGATAGCTAGGTGGGGGAGAGTGGAGAGGAGCTAAATAGGATGAATAATAAAATAATATAAATAGAATGCAACAATAGAAGCTGCATTGGCTTCTATTGGCTACTTGCACAAGGGTGGAAATTTTGTTACCTTAATAAGTGACAATACCTTGCTAGTTTGGGTAAATTTATAGAGGTATTATAATTGTTATTCTTGAGGTTAGCAGAGGCTACAGCAAGCACTTCTGGGTGCAGGTGAGCATATCTGGTATGAAGCAGTGGGCAGGTGCTATGAAATAGCAATAGCACTTAAGACATATGTGCCGCTATATAGTGCTTTAAAGCCCTCTCTAAGGGGTTTGCAGAGTCAGCATATGCCCCTAACAATCTGCGTTCTCGTTTTACCAACCTCAGAAGGGTGGAAGGTTGAGTCAACCTTGAGTGTCTTCTGGATCGAACTCCTAGCATGAGCAGTCAGCCTGTGATACTGCGTTTGAACCACTGTGTTACCATGTACAAAATTCCTGTAATCTTGTACACCATAGTGGGGCTCCTTGGGATGAAAAGCAGAAAAAGTGACTTATGGGATGATTTACAACCCTTCCTGTCAGCTTCCCATTGATTTTGTTTATGGGAAGCTGACAGGGAAAATTCCAAATGGCAAACACTTGACCATGACTTGTTGCAATGTTATGAGTCAGGTAAACATCTGGATTGCTATCATGTGACTACAGGACTGTGCAAGGCAGAAGTTCATGGACTGGTCTTAAATGCTCTGTTCAGTGAAGTCATAATTTTGAACTGTTACTAAGTGGTTGTAACACTATAATGAAATTTGGAGTATGGCAACAAATGATAAATTAACAGAAATTAAATTTAAAAAATGATTAAAGTAAACAATTATAATGAAATATGAGGGGATTTTATAAAAACAGTGTCGGTGGAAGACAAAAGGAATAAATCTACTCAAGAATATATGTTGTTTTGGAGGGGATAAGGGCCAATTGAAATATATTATACTAGCTATTACCCGGCCTTGCTCGGTTTTTTATTTTATTTTAAGGAAGTATATTTCTGGTGGCATGTCCTTCTGGGTTGTTGTTTTGTTGATGTTGTGTG
>JANHJO010003104.1:68058-83119 GCA_032468235.1 Pseudoxyrhopus heterurus
ACTCAGCCTTCCATCCTTCCGAGGTAGGTAAAATGAGAACCCAGATTGTTGGGGGCAAGAGGCTGACATTGTAAACCTCCTAGAGAGGGTTGCAAGCCCTGATAGGCGGTATATAAATACAGTGCTATTGCTATTATTATTTTGTTATCAATAAACATGTTGTGGTTCCGCAGCGTACTGCTGATCTGGCAGACGATTCTGACTCTGAAGGAGATGTGGAGTCAGTGTCGGAGGGAAGGGAGGAATTGGCTGTTGACACCATGCCAGATGTTGACCCCTCCACGAGCTATCAGGAGCCGGTGGATTCTAAAGCTGACAGCTGGGTGATTTTAGGCCAATCACCAGGAAACCACGAGTTCTAGTCTCGCCTTAGACATGAAAGCTGGCAAGGTGACTTTGGGCCAGACCCTCTCTCCCAGCCCACTCCCTCTCATAGGGTTGTTGTTGTTGTTGCGGGGAAAATGGGAGGAGGAAAGTGTGTTGGATATGTTCGCCATCTTGAATTATTTGTAAAAGTAATAAAGGTGAAATATAAATAGAGAAGGAAATAAAGAACTTTGAAGGCTGTGCAGGGCCGTGGATGCAGAATTAATGAGTAATGGAGGAAGGTCAGGTAATGGCACTACAACATTATCTCATAAAGTTACATGCAGCTAGAAGTAGACTGCTTTTGTCTTTGTACCATGACAACGGTGATTAATGCAATCTTCCTTTGCTTAAAAACATGAATAACAATCACACCTGTTTTCGGATTCCAAATCCACGTTTATGCATTCATCTCCCGATAATTTTATCTGCGTATCGCACCCAAGGATTATCTGTTTACAAGCCTGATTGTGGTTGCTCTGTGACAGCACAAAAACGCAAATGCTGAAAAATGTTCCGAGGCTCCTTTTCAGATTAACAGAGTGGGAAGGGACCTTGTAAGGTCATCTAGCCCAACCCCCCACCCAAGCAGGAGACCCTACACCATTTCTGACAGATGGCAGTCAAGTCCCTTCTTGAAAGCTTCCAGGGATGAAGCTCCCACAACTTCTGAAAGCAAGCTGTTCCATTGGTTGATAGTTCTCACTGTCAGAAAATTTCTCCTTATTTCCAGGTTGAATCTCTCCTTGTTCAGTTTCCATCCATTATTCCTTGTCTGGCCTTCAGGTGCTTTGGAAATTAGGTTGACCCCCTCCTCTCTGACAGCCTCTCAAATATTGGAACACTGTTATCATGTCTCCCCTGGTCCAGATTGCAGGTTGGCAGACCTGGGTTGCCCTGAAAAAAAAGTTGGGGGGAAGTATTGATAAGCAGAATTTTTTCTTTGGTCCGTAGATTTTCCCGGGCCCTAGTTTTGTGTGTGTGTGTTGAGGAAATTGGATTAATAGAGTAAGCTATGATATCCTATACATGGAGTTCTTATCTTACCATCACAATTGAGCCCAAAATTTCTCTTGCTAAGTGAAATACTTGTTAAGCGAGTTTTGCTCCACTTTACGACCTTTCTTGCCACAGATGTTAAATGAATCACTCCAGTTATTAAGTGAGCGACACGGTTAAGTGAATCTGGCTTCCCCATTGACTTTGCTTGTCAGAAGTTCGCAAAAGGTGATCATGTGATCCCTTGACTGCAACTGTCATAAATATAAGTCATTTGCCAAGTGTCTGGATTTTCATCATGTGGCCGTGGGGATGTTGCAATGGTCGTAAGTGTGAAAAATGGTCATAAATCACTTTTCTCAGTGCAGTTGTAACTTTGAATGGTTGCTGAACGAACTGTTGTAAGTTGAGAATTACACATAGGTATTTCCACTCTTGCATCTAATTCAAATAAACATGTCCTGACTATGTCTTTTTGCTGTGTGTCTTTAAGAGTTACCTTTGTTAGTCCCAAGTCATTAAGGGTGCAGGCTTAAGTTGTATTAGTAAATCTATAGAGATTCTAATACTATGTCAGTGTTTCTACCCTATTCAGATACCGTCTGTTCCAAAATATATTACTGGAAGAGAAGCAACAGAAGATTTATACTGGTATACTGTTTTGCCAACTTATGATGAATGGATAGCATTTCAACTCAGCAATGAAGAATTCATTTTTTTTTATTAGATGTAAGGCTATCTTAGCCCGAACAACTCTTGAGTGGCTTACATGGCCATAGGGCCTGTCCACTACATGTAACATTATATGTAACCCATGGTTCAGAGATATGGGTGCTTTTGAGAATACAAATTGTATGCAACATTTCTTGTGTTGCACAGTGTTAAACAATGTTTTACTTAACTTCAGATTGTTGAATTTGCCTAGCGAATAGAATCCTGAAAGAACCTTTTACTTTGTAGTAATCACTTTGAATCCATTTAAAAGTCCATTTTCTTCTAGTAGGATATGAAATAATAAACTGAAGTGTCTTTAATCATCAGCAGAGTGCTTTCTTTGCATTGCTAAATATCACAAGAAGATTGAATACTGTAGATTATCCATGCACTGCGTGTTTTTCCTGTGGTAGCATCAACAGACAAAACAATTAAAAAATGTTGTTAAGAACCAGTCAGGATTTATGGAACTCTTGGCCACCATCTATTGGTTATTCAGATTTGTGCAGCTTAGATGCAGCCCTAGGATAAGTGCTGTTGAATTGTAGGACTTTGAGAAAGATGGTTAGCTGTAGGAACTATAAACTCATCAAAGAACATTACATGAACAGAGGAAGCAAGGAGACTGTACAGTACTTCCTGGGAATAGTGGCCACTGTGAAGATTTCCTAGCTGCACAGGCTACAGAAATTCAAAAGTTGATACGTTTGAATGTCAATTATATGTGTTAAGTCAGGGATGGATTACAGTAGTATGTTTCTGGACTTGCAGTTTGCAGATCTACAGATGACCTGGGTCATTTGAACTAGTAGATTAACCTAAAGATTTAGCTGCTGCCTGTCAGATTTCTTGCCTGATGAACTCAGTCCTATTTGTACCTACTGTGCATAGGTTTCTTTTTGTTTCATTCTATTATTTCTGTCTTTGTTCCTTTTTCTCCTTCTTCCCAGGGCAGCTGCTATGTTTCCTAACCCATCTCCATCCTGTTTTCTTTTTCTGTTTTGCTGGAAAGGAAGAGCAGAATATGTGTATGTAGCTTACATGTATCTGTGTGTAAGTGGTTTGCATGTGCAAAGGGAATCAGTTAATTTTATAAATAGGATACTTCCTTTTATAAGGAATTACTTTTAATGAGTAGTTATTCCATTCCTGTAAATGATTTATTATTTCCTTATTTTTTGAGTATAATGTCTGGCATTTATTTATGCAACCCTTTTAGTCAGTTTTTGACTCTTGTTGACTATAGTCCCTAGGCAGTCAGGCAAAGTTTTTCAGAAATGCTTTGCTATTGTCTTCTTCCTGAGGTCATTCAGTTGGTTTTGTGCCTAAGGCAGGACTAGAAATCACAGTCTCCTGGTTTCTAGCTTGGTACCTTAATCATATACCAAACTAGTTCTTTCTAGCATTAGACATTGATGTATGTATATATGCATTCACACACATACACACACAGATATACAAGTATAATTCTTGCACATATTAATAAGATTGAGAGAAGCTGTATTTTTTGTTGAAGCTACCTTTCCAAGATTTCCAAGGCATTACACAACTTTTGTCTGTGTTTATTTTGTCCACCCTTACTTTTGTAAGGGATCCTCTTAAATTTAAAATAATCTTTCTTTTGGCTTATAGGGAAAGGAATAGAATGTGAGCAGAACACATTCTTGTATCGTAGTCCTGAGGAATTGGGAATACAGTAGGTTTCTCTACTGTATATCATCTATTGAGTAAAATCTAATAGCATTTAATAAAAAAGATTCATTGGGGAATAATTTAATGAAGTTCCTATACTTGTGAATTAGCATGTAAAATGAAATAATATAGCAAAAAATAGAAGGTCTGCTTGCATGAATGAAGTAACATTATGAGAAATTTCAGCTTTGAAGATATGAAGGAGAGCATGTCTAAAACCTGCAGGGTCATCATTAGTAAATGTCATCTTTTTGTCTACTTTTTGTAGCTTTTGGATTTTTTCAACTTGAAGGATATAATATTGTACTATGGTAACTAAATGTACTTGTATAAAACAGGTAGAAATGTCATTTTGATGTGGTATATTGTAATAACTCACAAATAATAATGGTGGAATATTCTTAGTTTGTTAGAGGTTGCCTATTTTAAGTGGCTATGTTTCCATAAAGTTGTCTTCTTCTGTGTTATACAGAAATGTCTCATGACGGATCCTTGTGCTCTCTGAGCTTGCTTGTTTTCTTGCAGATGTTTCATTATAGAAATTAGCATTGATGATGTACCTAGTTGGGTAATGAAACATCTGCAACAAAACAAGCAAGCTCAGAGAACACCAAGCACCCTTCATGTCAACCCTGAGCTACAAATACTATCCTTTATTAGAAATGTCTTGTCTAATAAATATTCAGTTTTAAAACTCCCTCCATTCTTTAGTGTAATCTGGCAGCAGGATCATAAATGCGAACTGTACAATATGGCTTTTATATTTGTTCTGAATAGAATAAATAATTTGTGAGGAACTTACTGTTATTATTTTTTTTAAATGTAGACTATTGGAAAGGGCTGCTATTCAATAGAGGAGAAATATTTTAATAGCTTTTTCTTATTATATTGATAGGCCAGAAGAATGTTTGATGGAGAAATGGCAAGTTTAGCTGCTATTCTGCAAAAACAGACTGTGAAAGTTCCTAAACCTATCAAAGTTATTGATTTGCCAGAAAGTGGTACTTTATTTGTGATGGAACATTTGGACATGAGAAGTCTCAATAGGTAAAGTTATGAGGTCAAAAATCTACAATATTTTAAAAACAAGATAGTACTAAACCAGCTTTAGACTGTGCTTATATAACTCCATGAATCACAGGTTAGGCTGCTCCAATTTAGCTTATATTGAGACAGATCTATCTCTTATTATGATAAATTTACAGTTCATTGTGGGAACAAACAAAATTGGGTTAAACCAAGGCTAAGTTAAACTTGGGAGTACTCTATACAGTCTCAGTTCAGTAGTTAACTGAAAAGTAAACAAATATTGGACATATTCTAGATTCTCAGGTTTTCACAGTAGACTATAGAATAAATAAGGAGCAGGGAGGTGTGGCTGCTGAAATCATACAGCCTGAGCTTTGGCAGTTCACTGCTAGGAAGGCCAGCAGCACTGAGTCACTGATTGGTAGAGTTGATTCATTGAAGTTTGTGAAATCTGACCTAAAAGAGAGCAATATTAAGGAACCAGAATATATGGGATGGTCTGTACCAAAGTTATACCAGCATTTTTAAAGCTTTTATATAGTAGAGAAAATATTTGTAGTAAATTAATAAAATAATGAATTATTAGTTTGAGTGCCCTGTTATTAAATATGAAAATGTATCACATTTTGTTAAAAATATTGAAAACTAGTAACAGTACTATAATCAAAGTTTGAAGCAACACTACGGTCAGATTAAGATACAAATCCTCAGTGTAAGATCCAACAAGTACCAGGGTATTGCAATAGTGGCAAATATCTGTAGCTCAGGTGTAGGATGAGGGTGAAGGTCCGTTCTCCCAGTTTGTGGATTGGTTTCCAAATGTTTCGTTACCAGGCTAGGTAACATCTTCAGGGGGTAGGGTATTAACAATTAACCCATTGCCATTTCAACCAAAACCAAATTCTTGTTCAGATTGTTAAGTTTGCACTTGCTGATAAGAATAATGTGTTTTGATTTTTTAGACATGCAGAAAAACTTGGGATTCAGTTGGCTGATCTTCATCTTCATAATCAAAAGCTTGGGGAAAAGTTGAAGGAAGATGCAAACAGTATTGGTAAATGGTTTAGCTGTTTTGAGAATTTCTAAATCCCAGGAAATTTATTGTATGTTGAATTGTTAATGCTTCTAACAGCTTTGCTTTACCTCCTACAAAATCTGGTTGTAGAGCCCTAGAAAATTCCTTTTATTTGATTAGAAAGATGATCAATAGCAACAAGGTTGTTCTTTGTCAATATGATTTTCATAAGGACCATCTTTTAAATGTTTAATATTCCTCAGTATTGGATATCTTGTTTCATTGTTAAATGAAATTCAATTGGAAATTGAAGAGCAATATTTATATGAGATACAAAAATACGTAGCCTGAACTCACATACATAATCTCAGCAATTTCTGCATCCAATTAGAAGATTTAGATTCATTTAGAAGAGCAAAATAATCTAGTGTTTAGGGTACTTATCTGTTGTAGTAGTAAACTATATCTTCTTTTTCATTCAAGGTAAAAGTCAGATGGATATTCAGTTTGTGGAAGAGTTTGGGTTTCATTCTGTCACTTGTTGTGGTTATCTTCCACAGGTAGGCTTTTATTGTTTTTTGTTTTGCAAAAAGTTGTTGTGTTACTTTTCATACATACATACTTGTTTGCAAATCCTTAAAGCAGCCCTGCCTTTTCCAAGGATTGTATGACTACTTCTGCAGCTACTGTATAAATGTGAAAAGGGAATATTTGGCTCAAAGAATTGCAGAGACGAGCAGTGTTCACACTCTCATTTACACTGGTGCACCTATTTAAAGTGCTGCATAGCATTAATATATGCACATTTTATTTTAGGGATGTGTGGCATTTTGATTCCAGGCAAGAAAAAGAGCTTCTGAATGGTATGTGTGTACACAGCATACCTGTAAATGAGACAGTAAAGAAGCTATCTTTTCTTAGGTGCATATGTAGTTCTGTGATGCTAGGAAAATGTGTTTGAGTTGGAGAGGTGCTAAGCATTCACCCACACTTCTTCCAACATGACTTCTCAACAAGATTGGCTGCTATATGAGCACAGAAATGAATTTTAGATTTTTTTTAAAAAGATGCACTGACAGGTATGCTACTGTGCCCTGCCCACTTTGAAGCAGTGCATATTTTGTATGAATGAATAATTTAAAAGATAATTTAGGGAAGTACGATTTGGTAAAAAGAGTCCAATACAGTATTAGTATCATCAATATATTGTCTGATCCCCATTTTGTGGTAGTAAAATGGCAGATGTCATTGCTACTTCTTCCCTGAAAATAGATATACTTTGCCATTAAGAGGATGATGGTAGCAATAGCTAATTAATACAATAACACTTAGACTTACTGTATATACCGCTTCACAGTGCTTTACAGCCCTCTCTAAGCGTGTTACAGAGTCAGCATATTGCCTCCAACAATCTGAGTAGAGTCCAAAATGTGATTTAGATGTGATGCTACTATACCAGGATTTTCTCTAAAACATTATTTTGGCACAAGAGCTGATCATCTTCTTGAAATTAGCCAAGCTTTAGATGCTACTTAAGATGTTACTTAACAATGCAGCTCTTTGGCAACAATCCAAAATCTTAGGAAATGATTATTTAAAGTATTAGGAATTACTGGAATGGTATGTAGGAGAAGAAATGAGCAAAATATTCGATCTGATTTCTTCTTGGAATCTATTCCCCAAAACACATTCAAATTGGGGAAATAGATTCATGTTCATTGATTTGTATTCTAAATGCTACAAATGTGTAAACCTTGCAAAAATGTGATTAAAATAGACAATGTAATGGAAATGATTATGTTCATTTGATGGACAAACGTAGCAAAGACTACAACAAAAAACTTTATTTGCAGGTTAATGACTGGCAACAAGACTGGGTAAATTTCTTTGCTAGGCAACGAATTCAGCCCCAAATGGATTTGATTGAGAAAAATTCAGGAGACAGAGAAGCAAGAGAGCTTTGGGCTCAACTCCAGGTAGTTATCTTTATGGAAATTCAAAATGGCATCCTCATATTTTCAAAGCAATATAATTTCCATACTACTGAAACTGGTTAATGAGAGCTCCTTTATCTTGTAGTATTTTCTATCAGTTATCTTAAAGTTATTAAGAAGTGAAATATGAAAACCATTTCCTTTTTAAGATTTAATCCCTCAAATCAATTATGAACCATTTCATTGGGTCAAACTGGTACAGATGCCACTTGTGGGTTCTTACAAAGCTTTTTATTGCAGGGCAGCACATTCATAACACATTCTATAGAATCTAGTTAAGAGGAACTTCTGTGTGACTTACTTAGAGATACTATAAGCAGATTTTGGTTTGCAGCTTAATTTTCCTTTCTTAGTAGCCCTTTTTTGTAATTAATATTTTTTTCACTTTCTATGAATCCATATAATGCTGTTTTCTAATTTTTTATTTTTTGAAACACCAATCTGAGATTTTTTTTTTGCTTTTACGATAGCAGAATATAAATAATAATTTAAGTACCAAACTGGTCAGACTGATAGAGTGTATAAATAATTCATATATATCTATTTCAATTTAAAATTATATGTATGTATAGTATGTATGGACACATACACACACACGAAGAGCTGCTACTGCATTGATAATATTATATGAATAAGAAAGAAAATTTTGGCCCTGCTGTGTTCTTGCTGTAGCTTGAATGTTAAGTCTTTTATACATATTAAATTTAAAAATTCAAGTTCTTCTCCCATTTTAAGTGACAGACAAGAGTTACCCACATGTAAAGTCAGAAACTCAGGTTGCTTTTTTGGATCTTAGCATGTTTTGTGAACTTATCTAGTCTGGGTTGCAAATCATGATTGTTTGAACTTAGATGATCGAAATTTAACAAACCCTGGTTAAAAGATCATAGATGCTATGTGAATGCAATCCAAGTCTGTTTATACCTAGTGATTCTGGAACAGGACTTTGATGTGCAATTCTCTATCTTATTTACTAGGTTTTAAGGTTAGTTCACCTTTGAATTTTAAACCATCTTACCTGTTCTTAATGCTATATCTATTGTTTTTCTTGTCAAATAAAATTCAATAAAAACAGTAAAACTAATGTACTTTTTTAATGGTACAACTAGGAGTACTATAATTAGTGTGCCTAGAGGCCTCTCTCTCTCTCTCTCTGCTTAAAGGTACTGTACAGTTAAATGATTACTTACCGGTAGATAACAGATGATTTCTCCAGTCAAGCTTATTGATTGCTTCTCTTTCTTTTCTAGGTGAAGATACCCAGTTTGTTTGGTGATCTGAAAATAATTCCTGCTCTCTTACATGGGGATCTGTGGGGAGGAAATGTAGCTGAAGATGATTCTGGACCTATTATCTTCGATCCTGCCTCTTTCTATGGTCACTCTGAATATGAGTTGGCAATTGCTGGGATGTTTGGTGGTTTCAGTGGTTCATTTTATTCTGCTTACCATGGTAAAATCCCCAAAGCACCAGGCTTTGATAAACGGCTCAAACTTTACCAACTATTTCATTACATGAACCATTGGAATCACTTTGGTGGAGGCTACAGAGGGTCATCTATAAATATTATGAAAAATCTGGTGAAATGATTTATTGTGAAATTTTATCAACTCTGTTTGGAAAAAGACATGGGTTTTCAGTTGCAATGATCTATGATAATTTATTAAGAGTTATACCCAGTCTTTCATCCAGGAGCCCCAGGTGGTACACGTAGCTCTGCTTCCAATTTTTACCCAGGAGAGAGACAGAGAGAGAAAAATAATGATCACCTGGAAGTCACACAGTGAGCGTCCATGGGTAAATTTCCTCATTCCACTCCAGCATCTTAATTACTATATTCCACTCGTTATAATTTAAATTATTATCCCCTTTCCATAACAAGATCAATCCCAATATGTCCCAAGCTTGGTATCCTGTAACTACAGTTTATTAAAAGAGCTGTCTGAGGGGGGAAATAATCCAAGATTTGCATGAAAGCCTTTTTGCTGTTAAGATGACACCATTGAATTGATTTAGTAGGTTGCAGTAGAGAAACAATAATGTAGATACATGCTTTGCCAACAAGGTGGAAGGGGAACAAAACCAACAATAATGATAAAGACACAATTGGAGGTCTTAGTGATCTTTTTTTCATAGTACAGTATATATGAATATATTGGGAATTTTCTTACTTGCTATGAAACTAAGATTACTCTCAGTGTTTATAATATTACTTATATTTCAGTATTCTCCTTATAGCTGCATTTACATTAGAAGCACGTTTTAAGCTAAAATTGGAATACACTGGATGCTGCCTAGGTGACTTTTGTTGTTTCTGCCGTGAGTGTTGTTAGTATGGCTCTGGTTGCCAAAATTCAGGACTCTGCCTGAATCTTCCAAGCACACTACAATTTGCATGATGATCTGGTGTTTTCCTTCTATAAGGCTCCAGCTGGTGTATGTTCCTAATTGCCAAAAAAACTTGACCTAATCTTGAGTGTACAATGTACATTCATGGATTAAGTTTATTTATAGGCGGCTGTATCTATTTCACAGTTACTTCCTTGTGGCTGGTTGATTGGAATCATTTCTCTTTGAAGCCATTCGACTCTAGTCCCAGAGACTCTAGCCAGCCATTGCTGCTTTGGCTAATAAATCTTGGGATTGTATACAAGGATGAGATTAAAATAGGCTGCCAGTGATTTTTGCAGCTTGTTCTGAACTACCTTGAGTATTGATAAAAATGAAGCAATCTTTGTGCTGATAAAATGCTAAACACTAAATAATACTCAAAATTAATATGAAAGGTTTAGACCTTAGATTATGAGGAAGGAATCAACACCTGATTGACCCTCCCCTTCCACACATATCTTCTTGTTTTAATACTTTGGTTGACTGTAATATCTTGCAACCAGTTAGGCTCACAATATTCCAGAGGGTGTTTTTGATTCACTATTGCTGAGCTAAAATATATGGTTATTTCCTATCCCCCCCATCAGATATAAAATTTTCCTGTTAGAAAAAAAAATCATTTGTTGACTTTGTCATTTAACAGTATAAAATCTAACTAGAGTAGCAAAAATAATTTTAATCCAGATTGTGATAGTATATTAATTCTATTGAATCTTTTAGTTAAAGTATTTATGTTGCTTCTACCTTAGTCAGGCAAGGGCTTACTTTCCTGGACAGATAATTAGAGAATTAATTTTAGGTATAATTATGTGTCCAGCATCAGGCGTCAGTTTCCTCTGTGTAGATTGTTTAACAGAGGAGATTAGAAAGAGAAGGAAAAGTTTTATTACTGCATTACTAATGCTTAGTTTTTGCATTTGCATGAATCTGCTACCGCTTGTTTCTAGTGTGCAGCAGCAGGAATGCTGAATCAGTATACCTGATACTTGAAAAAGTATACTGGAAATACCCAACATGATTTACAACAATTGTGAAGTGCTGATGAAGAGTTTTCTAGAGAGTAGTAAATAGATCCAGAAGCCCATAAACATTTGAAAACAAAATAATATGTGGTTCTGAGTAAAAGGATACATGAAAATGAAAATACATTATTTTTAGAAATCATACCAAAAGATTGTATTTAATGTACTGCAGAATATATATGTCTATGGCAAACAATTAGAATATAGGTTTTGCTCTTTCAGATGTTGCTTTTTGGTGGCTGTCCATGCTAAATTGCCAGGTAGGTAGAGAGGCATGATTAATAGAATGTATGCTCATACAGACCCTTGGAATGTTTTTGATACCTTTGAATTAACATTATTTGGCTTTACATTATGGAAAAAATACTACATTAATTTTTAAAAATTCCAATCGTCTCTGTGTTTCCCTGCTTTCTCATTATGCATAACAATACCACTAGTTTTCTGAGTTTAAAGAAGTTGCTATTTGACATTCTTTGTAATTGTTCAAATAAAATATATTCCTGAGCATTTCACATTTTTGTTTTTTATTTTTTACCCCACTTGCATATTGTAGGCATTAAGAAGCTGGGCTTATCTCTTCAGTTCTTTACAACCTTTTTATCTAAGATTTATAATTACAATGTTGTGAATTTCTTGAAATTGTCATGGAGAATTCTAGTTTAACCGAGGTGGTGCAATGGTTAGAATGCAGTACTGCAGGATACTTCTGCTGATCACAGACTGCCAGCAGTTTGGTGGTTCGGATCTCACTGGCTCAAGGTTGACTCAGCCTTCCATCCTTCCAAGGTTGGTAAAATGAGGACCAAATTGTTGGGGGCAATATGCTGACTCTGTAAACCCTTAGAGCGGGCTGTAAAGCATTGTGAAGCAATATATAAGTCTAAGTGCTATTGCTGAGTGCTGTTAACATTGATGTAACTAACTCTCTTCATAATGCTTGAAGATTATTCCAAACTATTATAATGGAAATTCAGAGTATCTTCTGATTTAAAAAAATGCTACAAATTGTTCTGCTGAAGAAAAGGTAGACACAAATCAGCTCCATGTCAAGCAGAGCCAAGGAGCACGGCAGAATGAAGAGCCTCCCATAAGTGCTCCATACAATTGCTCCTCAAGAGGGGACTGCTAAAATAGTGGTCACTGGCAGATTTCAGCTGTGGGTGATGAGGAAATAGTCAGTTTGTTCAATCTGTGTTTGGTACCTTTGAAACAACACTAAGTCCACATATTTCCTTTTCTAATCAGTTTCAGAAGTTGCTTATTAACTGCATTTCAGCTTTTTAGGAACCTTTGGATTGGCAAGTGTTACAGCACTGGATGAGTTTCCTTCAATTCTTAGCAAAAGAAGTTTTAAATACAAATTTAAGGACTTAAGAGGGTTTTTTTTCCAGAATAAACAGCAAAAGATGATTTAAAAGTTTCATTTTAGAAAATGACGAACTAAAAGTCCAGGTAAAACTGAAATAAGATTTTGAAAGTTCACATTAAAAAGTTTTTTTAAAAATTTCCTATAAAATAGTAAGATAAGACTTTAAAAAATGTACAATAAAGGGGATTTAAGTTATAATTAAAGGAGAACACTCAAATTCACAATTATAGAATGAAGCAAAATATTTTAACATTGGACATATTGAAAGATATTTTTGAATGGCCCAGAAGTTAATTTTAATCCTGTAGTATCTGCCTCTACAAATAGACTGTCTTTAAAATACAAGAAGTCCTCTACTTACAACCATTTGTTACAACAGCACTGAAAATGTGACTTATGAGTTTTTCACACTTATGACCATTGCAGCATCCCCATGATCATGTGATCCAGCATGCATTTATGATGATTGCAGTGTACTAGGTTGCAGTGTCATGTGTTCAACTTTTGCTACCTTCTGACAACAAAGTTGATGGGGAAACCAGATTCACTTAACAATTGTGTTATTAACAGTGATTCACTTAACTATGGCAAGGGAAGTCATAAAATGAGACAAAACTCATTTAACAACTGTTTTGCTTAGCCACAGCAATTTTGGACTGAATTGTAACTGTTGGGGGCTACCCCATGTTATGATTTGAAAGTATATTTAAAAATGTTGGGTTACAACACCTTTTGATTAATGAGTGCAAAGAATGCAAAAAACATCCCTTTGCCCTTTGCTCAGTATCTGATTGCACATTTGGCCAAGTCACAAAGTCCTTAGTGCATATCCTTGCTCTTTATATATTGATGTAACCAATTTATCTGGTGGTACCACACATTGCTCTTCTACTAGACTTAACTGATGGAAGATTTACAGTTACAATTTATCTGCTACATCTCACCTCCAAGTATAATTTTTACAGCGTTCATTTGAGTATTGGTATGTTTTTAGACATACTTGTAGCATAATAACTCAGCGATTAAAGATGCTGAGCTTGTCAGCTGGAAAGCTGACAGCCTGGGTTCAAGACCTGAGCGCCACACAACAAGGTGAGCTGTTGCTCGTCCCAGCTCCTGCCTACCTAGCAGTTCGAAAGCATGCAAATATGAGTAGATAAATAGGTACCACTTCAGTAGAAAGGTAACAGCCTTCCATGCATCTTTATGTATAGTCATGCTGGAAACATGACCATGGAAATAGCTTTTGTGTGTGGTTTCTTCCACTAAGAAACAGATGAGTACTGCCCCCTGGAGTTGGAAACAACTGGACACGGGAAACCTTTACCTTTATATTTTTAGAGAACCAGTGGGTGTACTTAGTTGGCTTTTTAAAAATTGCTTTCAGCAATTTGCACCCCTTCTGTACCCTCGCTGCTCTTCCAATACATACTGATAGAAATTTAATAAAGCACAAACTACATCCAATAGCTGCTTTCTGTGACTATAATTTTGCTTTGCAATCCTAAAAGCCTAGGGGCATAACAGATCTACCTTTAATACATCTTTTGATATTTAATCATAAGCCACCTGATTTAGATGCAGCAAAATACTGTTAAATTAATATTTATCACGTATTTTTTATATGAATGCCTTTTTATGTTCTGACATTCACTGAAATACAATATTTTTCAATAGATTTCTCATAGTAGTATTCTTCAATATATTTCTCAGAAGAGTACTAGATTTTGCCTCCTTTATTATATTTCAGTTCAATTACACTCCAAATGAGCATGTTTACTGAATTTAACGTGGGGTTGCCAAACCATTCTCTTGCTCTTTTGCCGTTTTTTGCTTCAGTGATCGTATTAATTAGCTCTAAAAGTGCAGCTTGTTAAAGACTCTCAATAATTACTCCCTTTGCAGATGTTAGTCAAAGTTTTGGAATCTGGACTTTCCAGGCAGTCATATTCAATGAATTCGTTTTGTGGAGCCCTACAGACTTAAATGTACTGTTCCACCCAAGCTTTAGTTACAACCAACTAGTCTTTAAGGTGCTAAATGGCTCTTTTGCTGCAAAAGACATGGGTGACTTTCCTTTTCTCCACTCTACTGGGACAGATTCTTCGGTATACTTCTTTCCATGGTTTCTTGGTTTCGCTTGGAAATAGAAGCTCTAATGGCCCGTTCCTATTCTCCTCCTTTTCTTCTGAAGACGAACGACCATGCGCTACGGTTTTCACTGTGTTTGTAACAGAAGAATAGACAATTTTACGGTTTTACACGGCGGAGGGATGTCAGTTTGAAGCACTGCTCGGGCTCGAAAACAACAAGGGCTATAACTGATTAGTCAAAGTCGAGACAAATCAGTTTTCTCCTCCCCAATTTAGTAAATCGGTTTTGCAAGCGGGATACAACCCACCCTGTCTTAATTCCGACGCTGCGCATTTTCTAAAGCGACGCAACAAAACGAGCCGCCGCTCTGAAA
>JANHJO010003104.1:135532-153308 GCA_032468235.1 Pseudoxyrhopus heterurus
TCAAGTTTGAAGACCCCTGTTGTTGATTGTTAAATATCAGTGGGATCAGTTGGAATTCACTTTTGTGAGAAAAAGACCATTTCAGGTGTTACAATATCAGGGTATTTTTTATGATTTCAGTTGACAATTAATGATTTTTGGAAAACTGATCCTTGCAATGAGTTGGATGGTGTCAGGGAATGTGTCTATGTCACGTATTTAATGAGGGGCGGCAGTTTCGCTGATTGAGATTTTTGTTGGAAGTTAGGATTCTTTTTGGTATTTTAGCAACCTACATTATTAATATTAAGCCTACTTAGAATGTTGGTGTGTTTTGAGTTTCAGACTGAATTTTGTTTCTCAGGGTATTCACCCGTGCATAAGAATATGCCTTTGGTGGCTGGAGGGGTTCAGTGGGCTCAGGAACTAAAACACAGGATCAAAATCCCATTTAGTAATTTGAGACACCTCAGTTATTGGTGAGTATCTTTATTTCAAAGAAAAAAATTATTTATTTTATCAGACTTTCTATGTCAGTGTTCTGTATGAATGTTAAAACTGAAAAAAAATGACATTATCTTACATTACAAAATAAGTTTGAAAAAGGGCTTTTGGCTTAGTGTACACTTTTTGTTCTTTCCAACTAGATGGAACCTTGGAAAATGATTATCTAAAAGATTTGAGACCTGGTCCATCTGTCTATCTTTCATTAGGCTAACCCCTCCCCCCAACAAAACAGAACAGGAACAATGTTGGTATGACTGGAGAAGGCAACAACAGAAAAACATTATTAAAAAATGTGCTGGAGTCTCCTATGGTTATGTGACCCAGAATGGAATACCTGGAAATAATTATTTATGGCTTCTGTCCCTTGTTCTAGTCTGACTTATGTAATGCTAGTGAGACCTCACAGGATTTTGTCAGGCGTTTGTGGCTGGTGGATTGTTGAGAAAATCAAATAGCTGATGAAGATCCCACCTCTATATTAGAGTGTTGAACATTTTTCTCTCTATTTTTCTCATATCTCTTGAAAAAAGATATCACAAAACATTTAATTATATATTGTATCATCAGATTTGAATTGAATTGTAATTATATATACTGGTAGATCTGAATTTTAATACACGCACACACAGACACACACACACACACTGTTATATAATTGGGAGTCAATTTTTATAAAATGGATAGATACATAAATAGGGTTATTTCAGATTGGTTCGTAATTTTTAGTACCAGAAAGGGAAGAGAGGACAGCTGAAGACTATTATGTAGATCTCTCTAGGCTAAACTACTGTGATGTAATCTTTGATATGGATGGACATATGCGAACAGTTTGAAAAAGAAACTAATTCTTTGGAAGAGCAAGCCATCCTTAATATCATATGTAATTCAGCTCTCGGGCAGAAACATGTGTACATGTCAGTGTATATGTTCCAAATGTATCACATCTACATGTAAACATTATCTACAGAGTTATTTAAAATATTGACCAGCACTTAATTTCAGTCAAATTATCAAGTCATAATGTTTGCTGCATTTTATTTTTAGTTCCTTGGATTCTATGGAAGGTAAAAAAATGGTGCAAAAGTATGAAGATTTGATCCAGTTATTAGAAAGGTAAATATGTTTCATTAGAGCATATTGTAAGAATAGATTTGCCTTTGCTAAATTATTTTTATTGGTTTGGTGCAATATGTAGCTAATAGGGGTTTTGGGGTTAATTTTATCCGAATGTGTTTTTTTTCTTAGTTGCTTAATTGACTAAATTCAGTGTTTTAGAAATGTTTTTGATACATGTGATATCAACATGGTAATATGTTACTAAAGGTTCTTTGGGAAGAATAAATAAAAGCACTGATGATGCTACCTAATTTGGATAATGAAGCGTCTGGAGTAAAACAAGGTCAGAGATCACCAAGGACCCCTCAGTTCAACCCTGAGCTACAAATATTCTCCTTTATTAATAAATAGCAATAGCAATGAGCTGTGGAGGTGCAGTGGTTAGAGTGCAGTACTGCAGGCTACTTCTGCTGATTGCTGGCTGCCAGCAGTTTGGCAGTTTGATTTTCACAGGATCAAGATTGACTCAGCCTTCCATCCTTCCGAGGTCAGTAAAATGAGGATCCAGATGGTTGGGGGCAATATGCTGGCACTGTAAACCTCTTAGAGAGGGCTGTAAAGCAGTGTGAAATGGTATATAAATCTAAGTGCTATTGCTATATAGAATAGAATAGAGCTGAAAGGAACCTTGGAGGTCTTCTAGTCCAGTCCCTGCTGAAGCAGGAGACCCCATACCATTTCAGACAAGGGCTGTCCAGTCTCTTTTTAAAAACCTTCAGCGATGAAGCACCCACAACTTCTGAAGGAAAGCTGTTCCACTGGTTAATTGTTCTCATTGTTAGGAGGTTTCTCCTTAATTCCAGGTTGCATCTCTCCTTGATTAGTTTCCATCCATTGTTTCTTGTCCTGCCCTCTGGTGTTTTGGAAGTTAAGTTGACCCCTTCTTCTTTGTGGCAGCCTCTCAAATACTGGAATACTGCTATCATGTCACCTCTAGTCCTTCTAGACTAGCCAAACCCAAATCCTGCAACCATTCTTTATAGTCTCCAGGCCTTTAATCATCTTAGTTGCTTTTCTTTGCACATTTTCCAAAGTCTCAACATCTTTTTTGTTATGTGGTGACCAAAATTGGATGCAGTATTCCAGATGTGGCCTTACTAAGGTGTTATAAAGTGGTATTAATAATACAGATGATTTTGATTCTATGCCTTTGTTTGTACAATCAAGAATTGTATTAGTTTTTTAGACTGCTGCCACACACTGCTGCTCATCTTTAAATGATCATCCACTAGGACTCCAAGGTCCCTCTCACAGTTATTGTTTTTGAGCCACGTTTTTTATGATTCAGTTTGTAAATTGGATTGTGTTTATATGGTGTAAATGAAAAATAGCTGAAAGTTGATTGAGCAGCAACCTTGGAATCTTCTAGGAGCGGTAGTTATTTGGAGAAATGACTTTGTAGGAAGAAGCCAAGTAGTTTTCTAGATAGTAGGGACAGAGAGGCAAGAACTTCCACCTATGATATTTCACTTCAGCTTTGCTTGCAACATAGCCAGAAAATCTCTTCCAATAACACTGTTGACAGTGTATAGACAGTGTTGATACGATTGCTTGGTCTTCTGGCAGATATCAAGAGAAGCTGTATGAGGAATGGTTCCAGACTGTCTCTGTGAAAGCTCAGTATAATCTCACTCAACCACTTATCCAACGAGATTCAGAGAGTAAACTGATTACCGTCAATTTTGACCCTCAGGTAAGATGAAAGAATATTAAAAGAAGTCTGGAAGACTTCTCCCTCTTCTTTTTGGCAGAAACAGATGCAGTTTTGCAAAGTGAGAAGTGTTCTAATGCTTGGAGTCAAGAAAGGCTCAATCTCTGCTACTGTTCAAGGAGATAGAGAATTACATGGCTAAAAAATATATATCAGCTAGAATAGCAACATCTTGAGACCTCATGATTTACACTGTGCCATTCAGTGGAGCTCGAATGTAATTCACATATCCAAAATTACATTTTATCCAACAAAAATATGCTGAATTAAAACAAAAGCCCAACATATTTTCTGCCTGTGGTCACAGATCAGCCATATGCATGTAAGCAGGAGTAGGATTCTACTGGTTTGGCCCGGTTTGGGCGAACCGGTAGTTCTGTTTGGGCAGGTTTGGGCAAACCGGTTCTTCCAGTGACGAGTTTTGGCCCGCCTGCCCGCCCCTGAACTATTCTTACATTTTATTCTCTTGTTTGAAGGCCAGCTGATTGGTGCGGCAGTGCGCAGTGCGCAATGCCGCACCTCAGCTGTTTTTCCTTACCGCGGCTCCAGGAAGAAGTAAGGTTTCTTGCTTGTTTTGAATAGAATGCATGCGCAAAGTGAACCGGTTGTTAAACCAGTAGAATCCCACCACTGCATGTAAGAATCTCCAAGCAGAAAGAGAAAGAAGATAACTTTGTTTAAAACCCATCACTTATGCCCAGTCGATATTCAGAAGCATGTTGCTTTTTCAATGGATTTTCTGTTAACCAGAAAATTTCTGTAGGGTTAACTGATAAACCTTCATGAATTTGACTATAAAAATAATGCTCTCCCTATTTCCTAGTAATTTATATAAACATTTGTGAGATTAAAACTGGAATTGTTGTATGTAGAAGAAACATTGGTTGAATTTTAGAAATATCCCATATTGGTGGGATGACAATCCTAATTAATATTTTTGAGTTGAGAAGGAAACTTTCTCCCTGTATTCCTGTTTGGTTATTCAGGAAGTTCTATAATTGAATCTCTAAATAGATATACAGAGAGAGAAGAGAAGAAATACATTTTTTTTTATAAAAAAAAGGATACCAGTGAAAAGTTTTCAAAGATTTTATTTTACTTTGTGATTTTCTAGCTGGTGTCCATTCTAAGAGAAGTGAGCTACCTTGGAGAAGATCAGATTGGGAACATCCCAGAAACAGCAGCAGAAATATATTCTTCTAGGGAATCCTTCAGACAATTAGTGGCCAACTTGGATTTAATGGTTACTTGGTACAACAAAACATTGTGCACTGTCCTAGAGGTGGAATATCCACTCATAGAGAGTCAGCTGCATGAAATTGATATTCAGCTGAAAGAAGCAGAAGAAACATTAAATTGGAAAACAAAAGGTAAGCTCTGCTTTTAGAGTCATATGTGATAGGAATAAAGTGATATCTGATCTTTAAGCCAAGCTGGGTCATCTTCAGAAAGCTCTCCTTGCTCACCCTTTCTCCTCTGCTGGTGAATGTGAACATTACCAAATTGGGTGAAAAAAAATCCTGTGTTCTTTCTTCTTCCTGGTGTCCTCTGTGCACTGCAGTCATCTGGTGTCTACAGTGCTATATCCATTTCAACCCAGTATAAAGGGTGAACTTAGCTTGAATGTTGGGGCGTTTATTTTCCACTTTTAATAGTCAGGGAACACAGCCCTTTGTCATTGTTGAAAAGAACCCAAGAGCATAGAAAGAGAAGAAATAATGAAGAAATATGTGGAGGATGGGAAGTCATGCTGGTGCTGATTCATTTCTGAGTGGCTGGAATGGAATAGATGGGTGAGATTCTCTTCCAAAAATTAAAAAAAACAGTAACTTGACATTAAATGTTGAAGGTTGTATAATAATGAGAGTTGTGTTTTTGGCCTTCTGTATTAGATTATTTTTGCTTTGGCAAAATTACACTGTAGTCATGCAAAGGCTATATTTATGTAGAGGAAAACAGCTCATGTTCAGTAACATTTTCTCGCAATTCATTTGTTTCTGAAAGGAACACCATCTGGCCTTTCAGTAAGAGCACAGCAAGAAATGATTCCCCCCCTCAGTTTTATAGATTGGATGACTTGTCATTGTTAACTTCTTAAAATGTTCTCCATTGTTGCTTTTATTGGAAGGCCTTTGGGATCGCATTTCGCACATGGTTAATAGTGTTCGAAATCTTGAGCAAACAATCCAGAAAACCAAAGACAACATCGAGGAAGTTCAGAATATTATGAAATCTTGGGTCTTTCCAGTTTTTGAAAGAAAAGATGGGAAAAAAGAATCTCTGCTATACTTGGATAATCAGCGTGAGCGACTGAACAAACACTATCAACTCATTACAGATTCAGGCCATAAGATTCATTTTCTGATTAAGGTATGGTAATGCATATATGGACATAATTAATCTGTTAGAAAGTCATCTGTAAGTATTTAGTTATACACATGAAATGTCTCATCCCTGGTCTCATTTTAATATACATTTATATTAACATTACATGAGGAGTGCCAGGTCTGGTAGCTACTTTCATCATATACACCTGTTTGCATTTTGAGCAGATTGGGATATAAGCCACACCTACAAATCAAGATGTCTCTGATTAAATAGAAAGATTCTGAAAATGGAACCCGGTATAGATGTTTCATTACTCTGTGTAGACTGATTTTATTGCAACAAAACAAAATATATAAAATACTGAAGTACAAAAAACTACTAAAAAATATAAACTTAGAAGAGACAACAAAAAGTCATACGACTTGGAATGGAGAGGGGAAAAAAATCTGGTAAATACTTTTTGTATTTTCCCTCTTTTTTGTATATAACCTGTTTTTGGTGAATTAGTCTCATCTTAAGACCATGAAAAACCTACCGTATTTAATCTTCTTTAAAACCCAAGACTGACTTGTTAAAATTTTATTTAATTATTTTATTACCAAAATTTATAAGTTACCCAACTCCAATTCTTTATTCCATATTTCTTGTAAATTGTCAAAAATTATATTAGTAAGATTCTTCAATTGTCATGTGATTGTTGGTTTAGCCTCCCAAATACTTATATTCAGAATTGTAGAGTTTGCCAAAACTGCTAAAACATTAGGTCCAAGTTGGGAAAAGATCAATTAAAAACATTAAGGTAGCTTTTAGGCAATGTTATTCTTTCTACCCCCTTCAAAATCTTCAAGGCATTATTACTAATAATCAGATATAAAATATTACTCCCTTTTTGAGCCAAACATAAAACAAAAACATTTTTCTCCACTATTGTTAAATATGAATTATTTCAGAAAATCAACTCAAATAGAATCTTTATTATGGTCAAACATCCAGATAATCAATTGATTATGAGAACAAGGGTCAAACTTAAAATCCTCTCCTCACAAATATGTCTTACTGCCTTTAATATTTGGAAGATAATGAAATTCTAACTAAAATTGAACCAGGTTTTCAAAGGATAGTGAGTAGAAGCTCTGGAAAGATGGTGGTGATGGCAAAAGATTCATAGAAAGATCTGAGATCCACTTAACATCTTCAGATAAAAGATTAGGCAGCAAGTGAGGAGAGAATGTACTGAAATATTTGAGTATTGATATTAGGCACAGTTAGGGATGATCTGGACTAATAGTTCCTATTCTTTCCTTTATGCAAACTGAAGCATCATCCTTAAACACTTTTCAGGCCACTAAATATGGCACTTGCAGGCTCCATAGGACATATGATAGCTACAGTCCCACCAGAATGCATGATTCCCTTAAGCAGTATCTGCTAGATTAAAAGAAATATATTGAAAAAGTAAAAGGGAATACTACCTTTCTGTTTTTACGTTTCCAATTAGTGCTGAGACAAATTCAAAGCACATGTCTTTTGATTATGATTTCTTTATATTTAGGAAAATTTGAGACTCTTTGAAGCAGACCCATCTTCAGATGTATGGAAAGCTTATTTGGAGCATATAGATGAGATCATTCTGGATGGATTCTTTAATGTCATTGAATGCTCGCTTAAATACCTTTTGGAAAATACAGGTGAACTTGTCCTTCTGGACCAGACTCCTTTCTCATTTATCTTGGGGATGGTTATTTCATTATTGTTGTTTCTATTGTGAACATAACGGAGGCGGAGAGAATGTTGGAACTTCATGTTCTAATCCAGATCCAGTGTGCAGAATTAGGATTACAAGAGATCTGGGTTGTGAAATCAAGATTTATCCCCTTTGTAGCTGGATTTATTTTGCTGTGATCGGAAATAAGAGTTTAAAGTCGAAGGTATGATCCCCTCCCCCCAAAAATTATGCTGATCTCTATGTCTATTCATTTAATGTAGTGTAGAGGACGTAGAGAAATGGCCTTGAAGAATAGGAGAAAAAGCTGCTACCAAAGCAATGGTCAGATAAACGGGTCTTCAGCCTGGGCCAGGAAACTAGCTTGAAAAGCATCTCAGACAAGCCTCATCCTAATTTCCATGAAAATAAAGTGAAAGTGGGGAGGAACATTCAGACTTCTGTTACTATAGCTGTTAGAATAAAAGTAGTCCTGACTTACACGGCCTTGTGGACCGTAGACTGGTTGACCTTGTACTGCTAAGATGCTGCTTGCTTCATCTGTGTTAGGCTGCAGTTCCTAGACTTTATAGCCAGCATGGCCTTTGGTTGGACTGACTAAGAACTCTAAAAATAGTAATCCAAGATATCTGAAGTGTGCCCAACTGTGGAAAGTGGTAGTAGTGGTTCACTGCAGAGGTGGGAAGGAACTGTCAACAGACCAATTACACCTGCCTTCTTATCCTGCAGATTCCAAGGCAGGCCATGCTCCTCTTTTCAAAGTGCAGCTGGAGTTGTCTGTCCCTGAGATGATATTTCGTCCTTCTCTGGATCCTGGTGCCAGCGATGGTTTCTATGATATCATTGAAGGGCTCATCAATAAGATCTACCGGGTCTCTTCCTTGGTACCAAGGCTTGCAGATCACTGCACATTTCCTCATTATCAGGTTTGATCCTTGGTGGCCATAATCCCATAATACATGTGAATCTATGCCTCCACTCTTCTGTTTAGCTCAGGGTTGTATTTCTGTCTCCTGACAGGCTGACATGGAGGAGATGGCTGACCTTGCTGACGTGCGCCAAAGCTTAATGGGGCGTGTCCAGAAGATGATCTCAGCTTGTTGTGACTACCGCAACTCCTTTGACCAGTACTCCTATCTCTATGTGGATGACAGAAAGGAATTCTTACGTCAGTTCCTCTTATATGGCCACGTTCTCACTGCAGAGGAGATAGAAGTCCATGCGGAGGAAGGAGTCCCAGAGACCCCTCCAACACTTCAGCAGTTCAGAGAGCAAATAGACTCTTACGAGAGGGTCTATGAAGAAGTGAGCCACCTGGAACCAGTCTGTGTACTTGACAGCTGGATGAAAGTAGACGCCCGTTCCTTCAAAGCATCTCTTCTGGGTGTAATTAAAAAATGGAGTTTCATGTTCAAGCAGCATCTCATTGACCATGTGACCCACAGGTACCACTACTTTTCTTGTTCCTCTTGGGTCTCTTACGTTAAGTAGAAAATGTGGTTAAAAAAGGAATGGATAAACATCTAGACCCAAAGCTTCTTTTTTTGTGGCACTCCAGTGTACATCAGTGCAATTTTTAAATAGCTGGCATTGTGGTTTCCCTCTCTTTTCAGGCAGGAAGCAAATAGGTCCAGTAAATGTAAGTTGTACAAAAAAAAATGGTGGTGTTTAAGGAAAAGTCCAAGAATTCCCTCAATATCTTGTAGTTCGGCCCATTTCCTCTCATTGTAATACCAGCTGTTTGTTCATGCGTGTGTTACAAAACTTGACCCAGGAGAGATCAGTCTGATGTTCTGTGAATCACAATGTTTTTCTTCTTTGGCATCCTGTTGAATGTCATTTTTCTGGATTTTCTCGATTTCAAATGACCATAGATGTAATGTTCTCAATCAGATTTATTTAACTCATGGCCATTTTTCATTTGTCTGTTTTTAAAAATGTCCTTGAATTCCTTCAAACCAACTCTTCTATTCCCACATGGAATCACTTGTGCTTATTTGTTTGGCTTTGAGTTAGTTTCAGAGATCTTACTTCAGTGATCTTTTAAGTAAGCATTGTACATACAGCAAATGCCTATTTGCTAGAGTGATTTCTACTTGGGTGGAATTAAAATTCACATATGATTGGAATAATTAGTACAATTAATACCCACACTAACAAATAATGAGAATAATTAGTTCAGGCAATTACAATTACTACAATTCCAAAGATACACACATGAGAAGAAAGAAACTATAGGGAAACAATTATACATTTTCCAAAGGGGGAAAACTGTTCAATTAGCATGACCAATGCCTGATACATTGATAGCATACTGATTCTAAAGATTTTAAATATTAAAAGGTTTTAATTTTAACAAAAATAAAGAAGGGAATATATAACGTGTAATAATTATGGGTTGGAAGATTTTATTAAGGAAACATCAGAGACTGGATGATTGCGCACACTGGGGAATGTTTTATTAATGGTAAAATCGAAAAGATAAATCGAAAAGTAGAGCAGTATCAGTTGATCATTGCTTTTCTCAAACAAGACAAGGTAAAAGAACAGTAGACTGGAACTGATGCATACAAACTACCTTTAGATCAAGATAGGGAAGTTCCAATCTTTGGGATTGATTAGCCATTGTTTGCCACAGTTTTGCAGGCCCTTCACCTCCAGAATCACAGCAATTACTAAGTGCTACTATGCACTTAACTGAATCTCATATTTTCTAAACTATGCCAGCTGGAGCACTTCCTAAAGTTAGGTCTGATTATGGAAATTGTAATCTTACCCTGTAATCTAATGATCTGGAGAGCATTAGTTTGATGGATTCTTCGCTAGTTTTTTCTTTTTTTCTTTCTTGTAATTGCCCCATCCTATGCATAATTTCATGATCTGAAGGGATAAGCAATGTCACCATTAAATGTCTTGAATGCTGGTTTAAAGTCCCTTCTATTTTTGTGTACTCCCATGGTTATTGCTTTAAATGTCATGACTAATTGTTGCAGCAAAACAATAATCAAATGACAATGACTGAATCTTTGTTGAAGGGATTACAGTACAGCAATCTGTGAGGTCTTGTGGGATATAGTTGGAAATATCATGCAGTAATTGTAGTTTATTCTTGGATAAAGTGAGGGACACTAATTATATTTTCAAATTATGAGCATAGAATCATAAAAAAATAAAATATGAAATGAGAATGCCTGATTATTCCCAAGAGAAGATCATGTCATAGTTTTTCAAGTAATGAGGAACTTCAGGAGATCTGTAGACTTACTAGCATTTTGTCCTATTTATATTAACATTGAATACATACATTTAACATGTTTTGGATTTCAGCTTTCTTCAACAGCGGAGAAGAATGAGCCCAAGGAATATTGCAAGCAATTGCCCATCCCTTTTAGGAAAAAAAAAATAAACGTATCAAATATGTTTTCTAAAAATTGGATCTTTTTTTTCTGAGTCGAAGGGATTCATTTTGTCAAATCAATTATGTTTCTTCAGTGCAAAAAAAGAGAAGAAGATCAAGCTGCTATTCTTTCTTTAGAATGGGAAAAGAGACATGTAGTCCTTTTTTGTCCATGTGGTTTAAAGAGAGAACTATTTGCTGCTGTGGCTTTCCAGCAGTGGGCATTTCATAATTTCAGGATCTCTGAATTGGAGGCTGAGACTCCACCTCTTTAGCCTGGCTAAGGGCTGTTGAGCTGATAGCAAAAAAAAAAAAAAAAGGGATCATGTATACCGTAGCTTTTAAAGTTATGTTTAGTTGGCATAACAGAGACCTTTGTTTAACACTTACCATTAGAAAACTAGTTCTTACATACCTTACTAAAAGGGTATATCAAATCTCCTGGATCCACCTCTCCATTACAAATAGAGTTTGAATTCAGATTTATTTCAGGGCCAATCCATATTTAGAACTAGCCTGCTGGCTGATAGACAGTCTGCTGTTGGTGAGGGCATAAGTTTGTCAAGATTTATTTAGCATATGGCAAATATATGGACTTATAGTGTTCAAATGTTAATGTCCAGTCCTCCCAGCCATTCAAGGACAGGGTGGTCTATGTTGAAAAAAATCAGACATTGGGCCAATGTAAGCCCTTGATGGACAGTTTCTCAAAAGATTCATGGGCATGCCTAGTATCTATGATGTCAATCTATATATTTTACAATCCTGCCTTTCTACTTTATCAGGAAAGATATCGATTAAAACAAATAATGTATTTTTTTTCTTCCATTCAATTGTGTCCAATTCTCCGAGACTGCCTGGACAAGTCCCTGCAGTTTTCTTGACAAGGTTTTTCAGAAGTGGTTTGCCACTGCTTCCTTCCTAGGGCTGAGAGAAAGTGCCTTGTCCAAGGTCACCCAGCTGCCTTTGTGCCTGGACTAGTATTTACAGTCTCCCAGTTTCTAGTTTGATGCCTTAGCTACTACACCAAGATAAACATTACTTAATAATGAAGAACCTTGCAAAAAACATGCATCTTATCTGCTCTTATTAGGGATAGACACTAAGTACAAATTCTGGGAGAATGTGTCTAATAGCCTGAGATTTGGATAAGAGAAGATTCTTTCCTGAAGGTTAGAAAATTCACCTTTTCAAGTGGAGGCACTTTCAAAAGGGCCAGATCTTAACAGCTGAACGATTCATAATAAGAGAGAAAGAGAGCCCCTTAGATATGCAAATCCTAAGTGATTTAAGGTTTACAGAGTCTAGTAGCAAGAATTTAAGTTAACATTTCAGGAACTCTCAGAGGGCAAACTCCTCTGGAGTCACTGTCCAGGATCAGTCCAGGAAGTGGATGCAGTGTTGGGCAAATGGCCTCTGCTGAGTCAGAATCACTGCCCTGGCCCAAAGAATAGGGATGGCAGCAATCTCTCTAGAAAAGGGCTGTCAAACTCATGGCCCACGGGCCAGATACGTCACACTCTAAGACCCAAGGACTGCACTCATTTATTTCTCCATATTTTCCCTATGGTTGTGATGAAAAACGTAGAGAAAGTTTCAATTTCAAAAAAGAAAACATGTTGTGGGCAACCTGCCTTCCCTATTTGTCCTAGTCCTTATTAGGCAACTGGGCTTTGGAAATTGACAGCTCATTTGTCATATATGGTCTTCCTGCCCCCATCCCCCCAGTCGAAAATTTAGGATTGCATTGCTGCCTTTTTCTTTTGTTCAGGTGATTTGCTGAGTAGGAGCCCTTATAATTTGGCAGCCAGGTTGGGTCTTCTTTTTTTTTTTTTTGCTAAGGTAAACATTTTCTCCAGTTATTTGCTTGAAGGATGATAGATTTTGTTATCACATTTATTGTTCTCAACATATTGTTTTTCTCTGTGATTGTTTCCTCTGCTCTGCCTTTAGTTTGTCTGACCTTGAGGAGTTTGCAAAGATTGCTGAGAAAGGTTTGAACAAAAAGTTGGAGAAAGGAGATTATGAAGGTTTGGTGGAAGTGATGGGTCAACTGATGGCTGTTAAAGATAGACAGTCCAGCACTGATGAAATGTTTGAGCCCTTGAAACAAACTATTGAATTATTGAAGAATTATGAGCAAGAATTGCCTGGAGATGTCTATAGGCAACTGGAGGTGGGTGAAATCCTAGATGCAAATAAGTGAACATAACAAAAACTCACTGAATGATTTAAGGATACTTTTCTCTTCCAGAGAAGAGTCATGGAATCCTTGACCCTAAGAGTAGTAATGGAGCTAAGAAGGTATAATCAGTGTCAGGATGAGAGATGTCAGTGTGTACAGTGTAAATCACTCTGAGTTTTCTAAAGAAAGAATGGAGTAGACATCTCAATCTGTGTGATATGCACATATTTGCATGCCTCATAATGATAAAACAGCTTATCCCAAACAAGTTCTCACAAGGTGAGTTAGGATTGGTGTTTTAAATTCTTAGCAAGCATCGCCAATGGATGCTGCAGTCCTAATATATCTGCATTACATAGCACTTCTATAGAATTGAGAAAAAAAATCTAGAAATGGGCTACACATCCAGATTTTCAGCCCCTTAACTGCTTTTCTTCTGCTGAAGTTAATTTTTGTAGACATAATTATTTTAAAACATGCCACATTTATTCTATTTAAAGACCTCTTCTTTGCTTGTTACTAATCTAATAACACGCATTAAGATCATGACACAGAAATATGAATTGTAGGATAAAGAGGAAGACAGTGAGGGGCGCTGAAGACCATGAAAAACTATTCTCTGCTTCTTAATGGGATGCAAGATGTAGATTTTCCCTAATTAAAAAAAGCAAGGGAAACAATATTTATTGAGAAAAACATAACTAGCAAAGGAGCTAAGCAGCATGATTCCTCTGTTAGAAACAAAATATTTTTTTTAAGCAACCAGCATTATTTTATTTATTTATTTATTTTTTGCTTCCAGGAACTGCCGGAAAAATGGAACAATGTGAAGAAGTTGGCCATAAATATGAAACAGCAGGTAGCTCCCTTGCAGGCAAATGAAGTGGCCATACTTCGCAGGAAGTGTGCTCTGTTTGATGTGGAGCAGAATAAATTCAGAGAAAGATTTCACCAAGAGGCGCCTTTCAGGTGAGGGCAAATCACTGCTGTGAAGCAATGGAAGTCTTGTGGGTTTACCAAAGGTAGCATATATTTATCTGGTGGTAAGATAAAGAGAACAAATCATTTGTGTAATGGGGAGGCCCATTTATTTGGCTTGTTCTTTGCACTGGAATCAGTATCCTATTATTGCAATTCTTGTGTTCTCAATGCCAAATAGCAAGAGAAGGTTAAAACAGTTACCTTTTGTAGCATCTTTTCATATCTGTCATTGAAAGATAGGTACGTGGCATCTTTTTGCTCCTGTCATGGGTATTACTGATGTCTTACCTTTTATTTGCCATTGCACTATGCTTGCAGTTCTGATGCATTGGTCTTGGCCTTTTCCTTGCCTGGTGTGAAATACTTAAATGATGTCACCTCAGCCTGACCCAACTCTCTCCTGAAATTTCCTGGTCAGTTAATTGCTAAAAAGCTACTCTTCTGGCCTTTGTCCTCTGGGTTTTGTCCTCTGGGTTTTGCTGCACAGTTAATCTTACTTCAAGATACAGAATTCTGAAAGAGATTCCAGCCTGTAATTTTTATAGACAGCTTTCTGGGGTTGAAATTTAATATGTTTTGTTGCCTGTTGTCTTTTATTAGTACCCCTCCCCCAGGTGCAAAGTTTATGGTTTCAAAATTGTTTTGAATCAACATTCAGGAAAGATAGGAGCAGGTACAAGTAAGTCAGAAGAAAGTGTGAGGTGGAAGGCAAATGTTCATATTTCTTCCCTATGCAGTTGGACATACCATATTCTTTCATTTCTGCTTATTTACACACTAGTGATTAATTTTTAGCATTTATTTGCATTTGTAAGGGGAAAAAGTACACAAAACTGATTAAACTGAGTTAAAATTTGCTTCTTAGGTTTGATGCAACAAATCCTTATGAAATGCTAGATGCATCCCATGCAGAGCTACAGCAGATAGAACTTACCATGACTTCAATTTATAAATCAGGAGATTTATTTGAAGTCAATGTTCCAGACTACAAGCAGCTCAAGCAGTGCCGAAAGGAAATGTGCATTCTTAAAGAACTCTGGGATATGATCTCCATAGTGATATCTAGCATGAATGAATGGGAAGTTACAAAATGGATAGATATTAATGTTGAAAATATGGAGCTGGAATGCAAAAAATTTGCCAAAGGCATCCGGAACTTGGATAAAGAAATGAGAGCTTGGGATGCTTTCTCAGGGCTAGACAACAAGGTGAAAAACATCCTGACCTCCTTGAGGGCACTGTCAGAATTGCAAAATCCTGCCATCCGGGAGAGACATTGGAACCAATTGATGCAAGCCACAGGTGTGTACTTCACAATGGATGCAGATACCACATTGGCAGACCTGCTCAAACTCAACTTGCATAATTTTGAAGATGAAGTTCGGAGCATCGTTGACAAAGCCATGAAAGAAATGAGCATGGAGAAAGTTGTGAAAGAACTGAAAACAACCTGGGCTAGCATGGAGTTTCAATATGAACCTCATCCACGCACAAATGTTCCGTTGTTGAAATCTGATGAAGAGCTCATTGAGACACTTGAAGACAACCAGGTGCAGTTACAAAACTTAATGACATCCAAATACATTGCTTTTTTTTTAGAGGAAGTGTCTTCCTGGCAGAGGAAGCTGTCTACGGCAGACTCGGTCATTTCCATCTGGTTTGAAGTTCAACGGAGCTGGTCTCACCTAGAAAGCATATTCATTGGGTCAGAAGATATCCGGGCGCAACTTCCTGAGGTAAAAATCATCATTCCCTTTTTATGGGAAATACTACACAACTGTCAGAGAGCAATTATTAGAAATCTTGGAATTGTAGTGCTAATAAATCTCTGCAGCTCCAAACTGAGGCAAGCAATTCAATTCCCAGGATTACAATTCTTTAAGGGAAACCGTGACAGTGAAAGCAATGTGAGCGATTTTAAATATTTAATGTAGACAGCTCTGCTGGATAAGATAGCATATGTAAAAGATGCAAATACACTGTGATAAAAAGTTGCTCGTGCTCTTGCAAAGGATAAAATGGCTGATGCACAGACTTTGCTAAATAAATGGTCATTGCTTATCTTGTAATTTCTAGACTAGAATTTATGGTGTTTTCTGAAGCTATAAGTCTGAGGTGGCTGGGTTATGTTTGGAGAGGAATTCCTTGTCTTGATTTGCATCCTGTCACATAATTGGGATAAGGCACTGCTCAAAAGGATTTGGATGTGTAATAATAATAAACACCTTTGAGAGGCAGATGCAAGAAATCATGTCTTCTCATTTATAGGATTCCAAACGTTTTGAGGGAATTGATGTTGACTTTAAAGAACTGGCTTATGATGCTGAGAAAACCCCAAATGTAATAGAGGCAACTAAGAAGACACAGCTATATGAGCAACTAGAAAATATTCAAAACAGGTGCGTTAAGATACACATACCTGAATTGTGTGCTTTCCTATTTCTAGGTAGGTAAGGATGGCCCTACTTACAGTTTCCTTTTCTGGGATGAATGATTAAATCTGGCTTTAAGATAACTTTTCAGTCACTTGAACTGTTCTTTTTATAACATGCAGAGTTATTTATTTATTTATTTATTATTTATTTTGTTGCATTTATATGCCGCCCAACTCCCAAGGGACTCTTCAATTCTTCAGTTGGAAACAGAGATGGATGCCCTGTGACTATGGACTCTGGAATGCCCCGAATGAGTATGCCAGAGCCTCTCCTAAGATTCCAACATTTTGTAAAGGGCAATATTTGTTTGTCTATTAGATTTAAAATTCCACCTTTTTCTGTAGGAGCTCAAGGCAGTGCTCCCTCCTCCTATTTTCCCCACAACAATCCCTGTGTGGAAGATTGGGCTAAGGGAGAGTGACAGGCCGAGTATCACTTAGTGAGTATCTGTGATTGAGGATGGGTTGGAACCTGGGCCTCTCAGCTCTTAGTCCAATATCATAACCTCTCTGCTTTATTATTATTCTCCATACACAAAGAATAATCCCTTTTAATGAATTAATTAATTTTCAACTTAAAGCACAGTAGATGTACAGATAGTCCTCACAATTATGACCATAATGGAGCTTGCCCATCATGTAACTCATGCTGGTCATAAAAAGGGTTGATCATGTGACAAAGCTGAGTTTATAACCATTTTAGCGGTGGTTGTTAAGCAAATCATCAAACAATGGTGCGCTATGAGCATAGTTTTGTTAAAAACCATTTTTTTTTGTTGAAAATGCCCCCTTTTGGCAAAACCAGCTTAAAATATGGCCATGTGATAGCACTTTGGTTGCTCAGCAACTGGGCCACATTTCTGGCCATTTGCACCACCCTATGATCTTGACAGGGGTGGGTTGGGGTGGAGGGCACTGTCTTCAAATTTGTGTTGTAAGTACCCCCCCAGGTAGGTTTGTCGGAACTTAAAATGATTGCTAAGTGACCAATTGTAAGTCAAGGACCACCTCCGGTTCTTGACTTGGCTTCCTTGTTCTTTGACTTTTGCACATACTACTCCCAATGCAAACAAACCATTCAAAAGTAGTTTGTGATTTGGAAAAAGTAACAGAACCTTGTTTTTAAAAATGAAAGGTATTATCACATATGCAATGTATGTGCATAAAAACATTCAGTAAATGTGAATGTATTAAGATATACAGCCTAGGAAGATGTCGCTATTGGATAAGAGTGTATCAGCGTGTCTGGTTTGCTTAGACTGCTAGATTTGCCTTTTATTCCGTATAGTTATGCTATTTTATGTTTGATTTTGTCAGATTATCTTTGTGTGAAAAAGCTTTGGCTGAATATTTAGACACCAAACGATTGGCCTTTCCCAGGTTTTACTTTATTTCCTCTGCTGATTTACTCGATA
>JANHJO010003104.1:155545-166976 GCA_032468235.1 Pseudoxyrhopus heterurus
CAGAATTCCTCAGTCAGCAAAGCTGTTTGTTTGTTGGCAGTGGAGGCAATGGCGCTGAAGGAAAAGCGGGTCAAGGTTAAAGGGCTATGCGCAAGGTCAAAGGGCTACGCGCATGGGCAGTGGACATTTTCAGTTGTTTGGGTCTGTGTCTTCACTTTGGGAGCAATTTTGGGGGCCACAGACCCCCCAAAGGGCTTCGAGACCCACGCAGTGCTGATCCTACAACACTAAACTGTGTATGTGCCAGGTTTCGCTGAGATTGGTTCCTCCGTGTAGGAGCTTATAGAGCATATACACACATACGTACACAACCACACCTCTCTTTTATAGATATAGATTGCTGCTCCTGGATAAAATGGATTGCTTTCAAGAATAACTGGACATGGATAACTGAATAACTGTACATGGTTGAAAACTTTAAAGGTTAGCAATCCATGGGCCAACTCAACTCTTCCAGAACTCTTGGGAGGTGGATTTAGTCACCTGGATCTTCTCCAGAAGAATCCAGCAAGCAACTGGGACAGAGTTTGCTTTCTTTCTCCCTCTCTCTCTCCCTCATCTCCCTCTCTTTCCTCCTCTCTTCTTCTTCCTCTCTCTCCTTCTCAATCTCCTTCTCCCTCTTTCCCCTTCCCTTCCTCTCCCTCTCTCATGGAAAAGCAGATCCAGAAGGAAATATAACCGAGTGGACAATGTAAGGAGGAGTGAGCGAAGATCTAAAAAATCATCCCAATCTTGGAACCGGTAAGGCGACAGTTGAAAAGACATCATCTGCTTTCTGTTTCAAGGTGTTCTTCACAATGTAATCGGTCCGTGTTTTAATTCCTTGAGGGTTTTGTTCACAATCTTTTCCCCCCATCTGTGCTTTCTTGGGGAGGTGGTGACGATATCTAATATGGCAGCCCCACCAGTGATACGGCGATATATCTCCCGCTACATCTTCTCCTTATGGAGGATTGGATAACAGATCGGATTCCAAGCTGGGAGGAGGGAATAGCAGAAGAGGAAAGCAGATTTGTTTCTTAGCTGCCATAGTCCTTCTGGTCAAGGCAATGGAAGAAAACAAAAGAAAGCTGAGCAGATGGAAGGGCTTGCTTCAAAGCAGCGGGGTCCAACCATGGCAACTTTAAGGCTTGTGGACTTCAACTCCCAGAATTCCCCAACTGTGCTGGCTGGGGAATTCTGGGAGTTGAAGTCCACAAGTCTTACATTTGCCATGGTCGGACGCCCCCGATTTCAACAAAACCCCAACCACTCTGGATGTCCCCATCAGGGGTGGGTTTCAAATATTCCAGCAACCGGTTCTCTGCCTGGTTGCTGGTGGGCGTGGCCATGGTGGGTGTGGCCTAGTCAGCCTCATGCACCATGATGTGGGGGGGCATTTTTGCCCTCCCCAGCCTCGGGAGGACTTCCAGGAGGCCCAATTTTCACTCTCCCCATGCCCCAGGGGCTTTCGGGCCTTCAATGACTTCTGGGAGACCCAGTTTTCGCTCTCCTTAGGCTCCAGGGAGCTTCCTTGGACCCTGGGGAGAGTGAAAACGGCCCTCCCAGAGCCTCCACGCACAGCCAAACTTACCTGGCATCCAAAAATGGGCCACACGGAGACTCCGTGGAGGGGAGGGGTGGGGTGGGCATGGCCAGCCAGAGGGGGTATTTACCGGTTCGGTGAACCCTTTAAAATACCGATACCAATTCGCACGAACCGGGCCAAACCGGTAGGATACCACCACTGGTCCCCATGTCTTCATTGGGGGTGGAAGAACCATGTTCTCTCCAGGCTGCAAAGACTCTGCCCTAGACTAGAACGAGTCATTGAACGATTAATGGGAATTTGAAGTAGCTTACAGTTCAAGACCCCAAAGCTGCAACTCATTATTAGACAGAAAGGCTATTTTCCAGATTTCATTACCTGGAGTAATAACATACCCAGAATCGAATTGGAGGCACATAAACCTTCACTCAGAGACAAACAAGGGTGCCCTTCACTGCCAAAGTCACTCATTATCATCTCCTTTTACTAGTGGTAGCACTGACCCTACTACCATAACTATAAATCTGCATTTTTCTAATATCTCTCAGAGGGACGATGGCTCTTCTGCCCCTTGGAAACAATAGGAAAAATTGAGAAGACTGCCAAGCTGGAGGTTTCCCATGGCAGATAGGAATGAAAATGAAATAATCCCTGTCCATAGAAATGCAGCATATCAGATGTGTACCTGGCACAGTGGTTTTGTTTCTGAAAGAGAACGGGGGAAAAAAATCACAGGGAGAATAGTTACAGGGAGTCAAGCAGATCATATTTAAAGACCAATTGCATAAGATGAGCTAGAGTTAATACAATCAAAAGAGAGCAGAGAAGAGCAACAAAGAGGGTTAGGGGACTGGAGGCTAAAACATATAAGGAATGGTTGCAGGAATTAGGTATGTCTAGTTTGATGAAAAGAAGGACTAGGGGTGACATGATAGCAGTATTCCGATATCCCAGGGAAGAGGGAGTCAAGCTATTCTTCAAAGCACCTGAGGGTAGGACAAGAAGCAAAGGATGGAAACTTATCAAGGAGAGAAGCAACCTAGAACTAAGGAGAAATTTCCTGACAGTTAGAACAATTAATCAGTGGAACAACTTGCTTCCAGAAGCTGTAAATGCTCCTAAACTGACAGTTAGAACAATTAATCAGTGGAACAACTTGCTTCCAGAAGCTGTAAATGCTCCTAAACTGGAAGTTTTTAAGAAGAAATTAGATAACCATTTGTCTGAAGTGGTGTAGGATTTCCTGCCTAAGCAGGGGATTGGACTAGAAGACCTCCAAGGTCCCTTCCAACTCTGTTACTCTATTCTATTGTAAGATGTAGATCTGAGTTGAGGCCAATATTTTATAAAACCACATTTGGAGACAGGGGAGGGGGCAAGTGGGGGATAAAGCAAAGTTTAAAATGCTTTAAATCAGCATTTGTTTAAAAAATAGCATTTCAAAGCAATGATCAAACAGGCAACTTAAACATTACACCAATGGTTACTTTAGAGTCCAGCTTTATCTTTAATGGATCATGAACAATTTAGAGAAGTTCAGTATCAGCCACAGGAGGCTTCCTCACCGATTTTCACCTAGTGCACATACAGTATATGGTGCTCAGAATAACATAGAATTATCCTTTCCATAAGATGTGGTGGAGTATGAACAATTATGACATTTTCTGCAGAAAATGCTAATCAAGGAGAGGTGCTTGATCTATGGCTCACAGAAGCCCTGGAAATGGACGCTAGAGACCTCCAAAAATTGATACTATGTTATAATACCATATGCAATGAGAGGTGATATTAAATACATGACTGGAACATAATTATATTTACAATACTTAGTTTTAAAGAATTGGAAATGAAATTGAATCTAATTTTTGTTCTGACCTCATTTGGAGAATGGCCTCTGGAAAGATGAATTACAGCTCTCAGTAGGGAAAAACTTACACAACCCTGCTACCAAAAATAAAGAAGTTCATATATATATTACTTCACAACTACCTCTTCTCATCCCAACAAGGTTAGGGCATATGGAGTTTGATAGCAAGAGGGCCATTTTCAGATGGTACAACCATCGGAATCTTTTCCAGGGAGCGTGTCCAGCAACAGCCTTGGTATTTCCAGAGAAGGACTCGTAGATGGCCGCTGACTTAATTTTCACTTTCTTCTGTAGGTGGAGTGCTGGCTGAACTGTGTGTTGGACCGCATGCGGGCCACTGTCAGGCATGAGATGACAGAAGCTGTGGTGGCTTATGAGGAAAAGGCAAGGGAACAGTGGCTGTTTGACTATCCTGCCCAGGTATTGCTTTTCTTCTCCTTCTGGGGAACAATACGTAGAATCTTTTTTTTTTTTTTTGAGCAAATTATATTTGCTCCAATTTTCCCCAAGCAAGCCACCTTCAGTCCCGATAAATAGGATTGCTAATTTTGGATTTCCCAGCCAGTTGCTTGCCACGGTGGATTGAAAATGCCAGCTGCTGTAAGTTCAGCATATATGGAAGAGTGATGGAATAGACAGGTACACTCTCTAATATGGAACATTTTTCATCTCTACTGCACATGGTCAGTCTATCAGTCGTAGTTTAAAGCCACTTTAGCTTCTGTTTGTAGATGTTGAATCATTTTCCTCTAATTCTCAACGCGCCCCCTCCCCTCCCTGGGACCACCACTGCTGGAAACTGGTGGCACGCAGGGTTGCAGGGAAAAAAAAAAGACTGTCATATAAAATCTACAATCAATATTTCAGTGTTAAAATTCCTGAAATTCTCCCATCTATTCGTAAATTACTATCTTAGCCTAGTAGGTGATGTAGCCGAATCTAGTTTATGACCCCCATTCCTTCCAGATGTTAAGGGCAGGCCTGAACAAAAGATTGTCCATCTCTTCTCTAGACCTCGGTAGGTTTGTTGGTTAAGAGGAGATATTTTAAATAAATATGACCTTTACCATTTACACATTGCACTAAGCCATGATTTTTTTAACCATAACATTTTGAACCAAAAGCAAACAAGCATGTCATGGCTTATGACAACACAGGGACCCAGCAGGTATTTTGCTTGACCCTGGTTTATGTACTGGAGTCCAAAGATTAAGAACAACCTAAAGGGTCATTGTCAAGGGCAATGCTGTGAAAATAATGGGAAATGAAGTTTCTATTACAGGGCCAGCAGCCTTGCTTTTGTGTTAAGCCAGTAGGGGGAAAAAGTCAGTGCCAAACCCTGGGAAAAAAAACAAAACCGAAGGCCACCAGTAAAAGTTTAACTGTTAAATGTTTAACCTTTTTGCTCCCTCTATAAACATTGTTTCCACTTTAATAGCTCTTGAGCAAGATCAGTGCTACACGAATCAGGCTGCCAACGACTAAAGATTATCAAATGGCTTTACAGCTCAGAAGTTTTTGCTTTGCTTTAAAAAGAAAAGAAAAGCCATTTCCTCCAAGCATCTAATAAATAAGGGCTTGGGGAAAATGGTTTTCTTTTTATAATATACTGGGCAAAGGTTGCTTTTCTAGTCTAAACTTGATTTAGATACCAGACACCGAACAAAAGCCTGGTTGATTTATTTTTCATTTTTTAAAGAAATAGTGCGGATATTTCACAGCTTTCCCATAGCTCTCTGCATACGTCCGCAGTGCAAGCTTTTCTATCCTTTCGTGTTTAAAAATAATTACGCCCTCCCAATGGCTTACTTCACACTTATTAACATCCTGCTTCTATCCCATGACATTTACGGACATTAAGCTCTATATTTCATGCTTCTTATGAGCTTTTTTACTGGCTTCTCAAAGATTACCTAAAGCAGTGGTACCGTAGCAAGAAATAATATCTTTAAGATCAGAAATATTTAATCTCAGCTTTTAGATTATGCCTTGACTATTTAGTCTTTATGTGACTGTAAAACTGGACTGTCATTGTCTTTGACTTGATCTTCTTTCTTCCTTTGTAGATTATTTTTATTTGATGAGTTGCCACTCCCTATTAATATTTCCCATACAGTTAGGAAAACAGTTATGATATGAAAGGGGATAGAAAAGGCTAGAACAAATACATGAGTCCCAACCTAAATCAGAAGTTCCTAAATCCTGCTTATACAACTATAACATCCCCCTATTTACAGAGCAATAAATGAATAAAACACTCTTATCAGTTGATAAATTCCATGTGGCTTTTTGGAGGAATTGACCATGAGTAGTAATTTGCAGGCCTCTGCAGATATTCTTTTTAATTATACCTTTTGCTACCTGATAGATTTCCCATTTTATTTTTCTGTAAATGAAAATACACCTATGTGCACACACATAAATTGGTCCAGTAGCACATCAGTTGCTAGTGACCTTGTGAAGGAAGTTAAGTTGCTTTTCTTTCCCAAGGTGGCACTGACCTGTACACAAATCTGGTGGACCACAGAGGTAGGGATTGCCTTTGCCAGGCTGGAAGAAGGCTATGAAAATGCCATGAAGGACTGTTATAAGAAACAGGTGACACAGCTCAACACCCTGATCACAATGCTCATTGGACACCTCTCTAAGGGTGACAGGCAGAAGATCATGACCATCTGCACCATTGATGTGCATGCTCGAGATGTGGTGGCGAAGATGATTGCCCAAAAGGTTTGTCCTGCAACATGAGCAACAGCACTATCGCTTTGCCTGTTATTTATCGTGTTAGTAAAGTAGCAATGGGGTTATTTTGAAGGGATATTTTCACTGATCTGGATCTTAAATGCATGGAGGTTTCAGGGTCTGTTTCTTTCAGTTAAAAAAATGACTAGTCTAGGAGAGTGTATGTAATTTAAATGTAGAGGAGGAGAGGAGGAGAGGGAGTAGTAGAAAATATTAAAGTTATGAATTACATCTGAGTTTAGGCTGAATCTTTTGTTTCACATTATTCATATTTTTGCATTTAAAGGTGGACAATGCACAGGTCTTTCTTTGGCTATCGCAACTCCGACACAGGTGGGCAGAAGAAGAGAAACACTGTTACGCAAATATTTGTGATGCCCAGTTCCTGTATTCTTACGAATACCTTGGCAACACACCACGATTAGTTATCACTCCTCTAACAGACAGGTAGGGGTCTATATGACTTCATGGGAGGGAAAACATTATTGGTAAAGTGCCATGAAGCTTGGGTGGTTGTTATATAACTTTTTTTGGGGGGGGGGTGGGCTCTATTTTTGCTAAAACATGTAGTTTCCAATAGGAAGTTGTGCTTGTAAGTTTTGATTAGGAGAGATTCAATTCAGATCCAGCTGCTGTCTTTCTTAAAGACATTTCCTCTTCTTGGACCTGGAAAAAGAACTGCAGAAAGATATGGAACAGATGTGAGGATTTTATGTCACATTGCAATGCTTTAAATAAGTTGCCTATGAAACAAATAGCACTGCTTTTATCAGAATGGTCATTATTGACATTTATCAATGTCTGGACTTATATATTTTTGTGTCAGAAAGAAAATGATTTTGTGATTTGTATTTTTGATGAATAGAAAGTATAGGGTATACAAAGAAGGGCATTATAATGAAATCATGGAGCAAGTGGTTTGATTAGAATTTATGTACAATATAATTGCTAAGGGGAAGTTTGGAAGCTGCATGTATGTACGTGTGCATTTCATGTTTTCTGTTTTTTATTTTATTTTTATTTTCTCTATCTTCTCTCTGCTTTTTTTATTCAATACAAAATCTTTAAAATCTTTTAATAAAAATACTTGTTTTTTTTTTTTAAAAAGGGTCCTTTTCCATTATTATCTATAGACTTCACAGTGTTTCCAAATTTGCTTACCTCATCAGAGAGAAGCCAACTCACTTTGTTTCTGAGTGGTTACAAAGGACATAGAATGATTTACTTGATGTTATTACAGCATTGAAATCCATTCAAATTCATCTCCTCTTTACAAATTTTCTATGGAGTTTATTTTATTTCTACCTAAAATTATAAAGGAGTCATTGGTGGATTATCAGTAAAAATTGAATTAGGTGAAAGTATGCAACCAACTTTGTTCATTTCTGTTTTCTATTCTTTCCTTCCTCTTTGTACCTGGAAGATGTTATATCACTCTCACACAATCATTGCACCTAACAATGAGTGGGGCACCTGCAGGGCCAGCTGGTACTGGGAAAACTGAGACCACCAAAGACCTGGGCCGAGCTCTTGGGATCATGGTATATGTGTTCAACTGTTCAGAGCAAATGGACTATAAGGTAATGGCTGAAAAATGATTAACACAATAGGTGACTTCTCTAAAGGTTAATACAAAAGTGATCTAATTCTTCTATTGTATCCATATAAAAAATTAATACTTCTTGGTAACTCTCTGCTATGTGGAGGGGACCAGAAAAAAAAATCCTTGAGAGAAGTATTCCCCTATGTAATAAAGATTTACACTTGAGAAATATGATTCATCTTTGTCGATGCAACTTCTATGTTCAGTTCCATCTTTGTGTGATCAGTGTCGAGAGAACCTCCTAAATTGTTTATGAAGTTGGAAATAGATTGCATGCTGTTCATTAAACAGATTCCATGGGTAATTTCACTACCATCTTTCCCTCTCTTGCAGTCTTGTGGGAACATTTATAAAGGTCTTTCCCAGACGGGGGCATGGGGCTGTTTTGATGAGTTTAACAGAATCTCCGTTGAGGTTCTCTCAGTTGTGGCTGTACAGGTAGGTAAAACATATCTCCTAAATGTAATTAAAAAAAAAATAGGGGAGCAGGACGATTGTACTATTCTGGTCCAGTGGAGTATTCCATTTGACCATGTTGATCACAAATCTGGGTATAGGTTCCAATGATTTTTCTAAACGATCCATTCTTTCCCTACAGCAGGGGTGTGCTCTTTTGGGTTAATACTCATATCATTCTTTATGTGAGGTTTCTTAGTCATGCTGGCCCTGATAGAAGTCAGGATTGGAATTTACTGCTTTTGCTTGCCCTAAGGAAATTGCCACACACTTTCAAATATTCTATTCTTGGGAGCTCATTTCTGGATTGCTGAAATATAGAAAAATTGCCAGATCTGGAGGATGAGGACAGCAATTGTACTTACTCCTTGAAATTTGTGAAATGGTCAATAAATGGTCAATAAATTTCTTACACATTTCTAATCTGTTGAAATGAGGAATTCAAGATGCAAAGAGTCATAGAGCTTTAAAATATGTGGCCAAAAATCTAGTCAGAATTTTTCTTTAATGATTAATGGATAGAAATATTCAGTAATTATAACTATTAAGCAGCTTGACACAAAGTTGCCTATAATAATCTTGATAATATATAGCTACCATTTTTGAATTAGGAGTATCTTCTCAAAGTTATAATTAGAATTAATTTTCCTGAAGGACACCTGTCTTTGTATTTTTCATCCTAATAACTCTGAAATTGTGATAGGTTTTATGGGACAGTAAGTAATATTAAGGGTGAAATAACCTGGTAAAAATATGCAAATGCTATCTGATTTTAGAATGTTATTACTTCCATCTAGTTTATTCTTCTTATTCAGAACTTGATTAAAAATGTGTAGAAATGAAAGGATCTGTCTTTTTCTTAAGGCTTTAATAAAAGGAGGTATTCAAGAGATACTGTCTCTAAAATATATCCTTTGTTACAAGATATGTTAAGGTTCAGGCATTTAATAGTTTAAGGAAACTTTTAGTTTATATCTGTTATGTTTGATGTTATGCTTTAATGATAGATACATAATTAAAAATGAAAAACAGGACTGAAAAATTCCTCAACTTTAATTATTCTTAATGTATTATTCAAGTTACAGCATATTAAATGATTTTAAATGCAAACTTTGTTTAAGGTCTTATCTGTTTTGAGCAGATAATGGCTAACTCATGTCTGTCCCAGCATTAGCTTATAAGCAGGTAGCCCAATCAAGTAAAAGCTATAGAACCATTATTTCTCTTTTTCTAAAATATTGATATGTTTTGTTAAATCAGCTAAGCTTGTTAACAAGCTATCTTCTCTTACTGTCAGGTGAAAAGCATACAGGATGCTATAAGAGACAAAAAACAGAACTTTAATTTCCTTGGAGAAGACATTAAATTAGTTCCTTCGGTCGGTATATTCATAACTATGAATCCGGGCTATGCAGGACGTACAGAACTGCCAGAGAATTTGAAGGCTCTTTTTAGGTGAGGTGGTGCCCTAATTTTGTGAAATTTGTAGTTGTGGTTTATTAAAAGTATTTACGTCATTCCTCACGGCAACAGTTGGTGGAACTTAGTTCAGCGTAATTTAGTGTAGTGTAGTTTAATTGTTTTAATGGACAAAGACCAAAAACAAATGTAGCAGAAAACAGCAAAACCCATTATAAATAGCCAAAATGCTTACAGAAAATGTTTTAAGGTTTCCAGAATTGCTAAACAATTGAGCGTGTAATAGTGATGGCAATTGCTATAAATTTAGTGTTCTTTTGGAACTATCTTGTGACCTGTCAGCTAAAAGGAGGGCACTATCTCCTCAGAGTTCATATGAGTGGAGGTGTTATGACACTGAATTGACACATGGTATAGAGGGGGCAGTGTGGAAACACAAGAGATATTGATTATGTTTCTTCAGGTGAGTAGGGGAGTTTCTGTCCTGTGCAGAGATGTGTTAAATCTTCCCTCTGGCAGCAAAGATGGCCATAAATTTCACCAGGCTGAATAAAGAATGGACAGAGAATGGGCAAAGAATATTTGCTAGTTATGAGACAGTGACCATCAAAGCAAATCCATTTTGTACCATTTTGGGGTTTTGCTTAGATTATCTTGGCTTGAGTTATTTGATGATTAAGAGATCCTATTGGTCAAATAAAATCAAATATAAGAGGACACTTTGTTCCAATCCTGACCAACCTCTTTCAAGATAAAGCAAAGTTAGGCAACAGATTGATAACAACTGCACCCAAACAACACTCTGATGTTGTTCTGCTTTGCCCTAAAGGAAAGCAGAATTCCCAGGATCTTTCCTTGACTTGTGAGATTCAAAACCTTTATAAATGACTTAAAGATGAAATGCAAAGAAGGCTTGCTAAATTTGCAGATAACACAGAAATTGAAGATAAAAATCAGAGTTCAAAAATATCTCAATGGGCTTGATCATTGTGTCATATCCAACAGCATGATGCACTGGTGACAGGGTCAGATTTGGGGGACCTTGCCTTGGAAACATGATACAGGAATCTTAGTGACTGTAACCAAGTTGAATGTGAATAAGTAAGGGAGCAATGTGATTAACAATACAAAAAAAGCCTGTCCAGTCACCTCCCTCATAGAAGAACTCTGCTCAGTGCACAATAAAATATTAAAATATAAAAGCAGTATATAAAGGTTAAAAATGTAGAAAGAGGCAAGAACGTTAAAATTAATTAAAAGCTGAAAGGAGGGCTTTCAGAGCACTAACCAGCCCCTAAAAGATAGTCATTATATTATACCCAATACTATTTAGACTGCTTCACTGCCTGCTATTGTATGTCCAATCACTAACCTTCAGAGGTGTCCCATTCATTTGGTTGGGGAAGTCCATAAAATACTTATAGTTTTCCTTGGCCACCTGTCTCATGGAGAAACATTGGGATGGCCTGCCATACTGAGAGCAAGGAGGCAATGATTGCAAATGAAGGTAGGAAACCAGGTCTAACTCCTGTTCCTTATTTTAATCATACTGGAAACATTCACCCTGGAGGTCCTTGATGTTGTCACCTCCAACCAGGGGTGGGCTGCAAAAATATTAGCAAGGGGTTCTCTGCCTGGTTGCTGGGTGGGTGTGGCCATGGTGGGCGTGGCTTAGTCGGCCTCCTGCACCATGGCAGGGGGCCGTTTTCACCCTCCCTGGGCTCCGGAGGCTTTCCTGGAGCCTCTGGGAGGGCGAAAATGGCCTCCCCGGGGCTCCGGAGTCCCTCCGGCAGCTAGAAATGGGGCCCTTTCCGGC